>PVIW01000843.1:306334-383942 GCA_004026585.1 Noctilio leporinus
GGGGAAGGGGGGGGGGGGGGGGGGGGAGAGAGTGGAGATAGAAAATGCGCAAATGAACCAGGATGAGTCACTAAGAGAGAAAAAGAGCGAACTTCTTTGTTCACCTGGGGTTATATCCAGGAGCTCTTTTAAAATAACCAATCAACTTTCATGGGCTTCTGATAGGTCCACCCCCACTCTAGACTGATAGGGCTCTATGGTCAAGCACCTCACCCTGCATCCCCCAACAACTTAGTATTGGAGGGCAGACTGTGCTACTGGGGAGACTTCCTGTGCCCCTAAAACTAAGCCTCCCAGGCGGCAGTCCCCTGGAGTGTGTGAGTGAGTCTGTAAATGCTGTAGCTTTCTGGCTAAACAAGCAGATTTATGCCCAATTTACTAAACTGAACATCTAACTCCCTTCACTGTCTTTCTTATTAATAACTAGTTATTAACTATGGTAACAAATTGAGATAGTTCAAATCTATTTTTATAGTGTTTTAAAAGTTTAGAAGAATAAACAAATCTATCAAATTAAAATTGGATAAATAGATGTTTTAATTTATTTGATTTTCAAATGTCTAATTCATTTTACATCATCTGTGAGCTGATTAAAGAAGTTGAGCCCTGGCTGGTGGCACAGTGGATAAGGCGCTGGGTCTGTGAACCCAAACGAAGTTAGCTGATTCAATTCCTAGCCAGGGCACCCATAACCAGGTCTCCAGCCAGGTCTGCAGCTAGAGGCAGGTGAAAGGCAACCATACATTAAAGTCTCTCTCCCTCTCTGCCTCTTTCCCTTCCTCTCTTTCTGAAAAATAATAAGTAAAATATTTTTTAAATAACAATAATAAAATATTTTTAATAAAAATAAAGAAGTTGAGATGCCTTTTTTAATTAAAGCTTTATTTTGAGTCTCAGTGTTGGAATGGTACAGCAATCAGCCAAAGGTTTCTAAAAGAAGTTTTGCATTAAACTGGAGAAAGCTAATTTCAAAATATAAAACATGACATTGCATCTCCCTTATGAAAGTAATTTTGAAGTCAGGTATAAACACAGACTCTGAGAGCAGATAGAGGGGAATTCATTTTAAGTTACAGGGGCTTAAAAATATGGTGGATTTTGATGAAATCATAAGTTTCACAGCACAAGTGAAAGCTTTTAATTTGCTACCATGGCTTTATTTTATTTTATTTTTTTAAGATTTTATTTATTATTTTTAGAGAGAGGGGAAGGGAGAGAGGCAGAGAGGGAGAGAGACATCAATGTATGGTTGCCTTTCACCTGCCTCCAGCTACGGACCTGGCTGGAGACCTGGCTGGAGGCCTGGCTTGCAACCTGGTTGTGTGCCCTGGCTGGGGAATTGAACCAAAGACGTTTGGGTTTGCAGACCAGCACCTTATCCACTGTGCCACCAGCCAGGGCTCCCTTGGCTTTATTTTTAAGACAAGAAACAAAGGTATATTAAATAGTATAAACTGGTTGTAAAACATACAAAGGAGATAGAAACCTACAATCAGGAGGTTTACTTTAATGAATACTTTATTCTTAGCTTATTTACAAATATCATTTTCTTTTGTAGTGTCACTTTAAGAAGCTGCTTCAAAGTGTGGGAGCAGGAAGTAGGCTGGGGGTCAGAAGGGAAAGAACTAGGATGGAAAACAGAGAAAGAATCCTGATCACATGAAATCTTGAACATGTTTTAAAATAACTTAAGTTTTAAAATAAAACTTTAAAATAAAATAAAACTAATTGGTTTGTGCTATAGTTATACTTTAGTCTCTGACCATATTCTGATAAATAAATAAAACCTGTTACAACCATGTATGTTTTCTAATTTCTGTCTCACTGGATAAAGTCTTATTTCATTTTCCCAGCTAAAATTCAGGTGTGTAAATAGGTCGAGATACAGCACAAGTCAGAAAAGCAGAATACTCTGTTTCTTTCTTCTTGTGAATTTAGGTTAATAAAAGATACATTTATAGGAACAAAAGACATTCATATCTAAACATGCACATATATGTATGCATGGCTGTATGCATCTCTTACAGATGCACATCAAAACTGAACTGAAAAGGGTTTCTTAATGAGGTTGTTCAGCAGGGGAAAAAAATGAGAAATTCTGAGAACAAGAAAATAAGCAAGCCCTCTTGAGAAACAGGCGCTGCCCCTCACCACCATTTCATACGCATTATTTCATGGATTGTAACATTCTATGAGGCTCTTGGGGAGAAATAGTTTCTATTTCATGGGCAGGGAGGTCTCTGAAGGCAAGGGAGGTGGGGAAGGAAGTAGGTTCAATGGTGGAACCAGCTGAAGCCCCTGAAGCCCCAAGTTCAGTCCCTCTGAGATGCTGGAGGAGATTGGCTCTGAGCTAATAACTTTTGGCACTGCTCTGTCTATACAGACACTCAGCCCTGAAACCCAGCCAGTCATAGCAGTCCCTGCCCTGGATTGCAGAGTTTAGTCTTACACTTTGGCTATGAGTTTATAACGAAAATATGCTATTTGCTGTTTGTAGAAAGAGAAAAGCTAACTGGCAACAAGGACTTTTCCAAGTTGTCAGTTATCTCTAGAATCTAAGAGTATTTTCCGTTTCCTTTTTGTTGAAGAGTGACACTTTGCTTGCGCAGAGTTTGGTTCATACCCACTCTGAGTCATCTGACGCTTCTATAATAAAAGTTGAAGCTTAACAACTTTTATGAAAATTTTGTTATTGCCAAGCAAATCACGTTCTGAAATTAAGTGCAATGTTCCTTTTAAAAACCTCATTAGTGTTGCACCCTTAGAATTAGCTCAAAATGCCATACATCTACTTCCAGGCATAGGGTAAGTTAGAATCAATGTCAACTTATCAGAATCCCTTCCAAGGTTTACAGTTTTTCTTATGGATCACTCCTGGATTTATTCAATGCAATGCATATTTATTACAATTGTAGAAAGTGAGGGGCAATTCAACCATGACTGTGTCCTGGGCCTTAAAGAACTTGTCATCTTTTAGAAAAGCATACTTGTAAAATTTGAAGGAAAAATAAACTGAAACACACAAAGACAAATTTCTGTTGATATAATGGTGGAAATTGTTTTGGTTTTTTCCTTCCCGATTGTGACCATGTGAATAGCATCACCCTTCTCCAATCATATATTATATTCTACCTAACCCAGCACTTCAAAATCCATTTATAGGCAGGTTTTCCCAGACCTGTTGCAGCCAGGTCTGCAGGTGTATGTTGAACAATTCCCTTCTTCCCCAAGAAGGAACACTATTTTTTCAACCAAGCCATGCTGAGGAGGAACCTATAGAATTGGTCTAGAAACAGAGACAGTAGGAGTAGATGGTGAACAAGACAACATCATCTTAAGAGGCATCTGCCTTGGGTGAATCCCTTGCATATTTCATTTTATTTTTTTTTAAGATTTTTTTTGTCCATTATTTTTAGAGAGAAGGGCAGGGAAGGAGGATGAAAGGGAGAGAAACATCAATGTATGGTTGCGTTTCACCTGCCTCCAGCCACAGACCTGACTGGAGACCTGGCTCACAACCTGGTTTTGTGTTGTGACTGGGAATTGAACAAGTAACCTTTGGGTTCACAGGTTGGTGCCTATCCCCTGAGCCACCAGCCAGGGCCCTTGCATATTTTATGCATATTTTATATAATGGAGAGGTATTTATGATGAAGGAAAGGAGTTAACCCGGCCAATTGATAGGGTTCAAGGTTTCCAATTGTGCCCTTTCAAATGTCTCTATCCAGGCTCAGAATTCTAGGTCTCCCCGTCAGGGTCCAGGATTCAATATAGCCTAATTTTCCAGCGGTATGAACTTAGCTTCCTATCAACTCAAACTCTTATGTTGCCAAATCTTGAACTTGGTTTTCAATGCATTCTGCCCTTCAGGTGAAGGAGATGTGAGTTTCTTAAATGCAACATAATGTAGCTTCTGGCTTTCACTCTGTTACCTTACTTAATAGCTGCCTATCTTTTTGTAGAGCCTTTTGGCCCCTAACATTAACTAACCAATTTAATAATCTTAGGGTTATTATTAACTTCATAATCTCGTATTTTCTGTGAGTAACTATTGCAAAGGTTATCATTATCCCCTCACCTGTACTCCAGTCTACCATGAGTGGTAAAAAGTAAGGTGTTGATAACATTTGCTGGCCTCTTTGGATTTTGGAAACAATGCACACTACACTTGGGGATCTGCTTTATCCATGTATTAAGAGATTCAGAAAGCTATCAATATTGAATAGGCCCAGAAAGAGCTTGTTCTGCAGTAGTTTTAGGCTGTGGTATAAGTAACCTACCATTTGGCTCCTATAACTTAGCAGATTTCATGGTGAAGGAAGTGATTTTGGTTGAAAGGTTCATCATGTCTAATTTAGCAAGGCACAGAGAAAACTACAGAGATCTAGGTATTGGAGCAAGGCCATACCATCTTCAGCAAAGAACTAAGCACCATTTGAAAAACAACTTCTTATACACTTTTAGGCCACAATAGAGAGACTTAGAGATAGAACATAGAGTATCTATTGACAATATGATAAGAGATGTCCATCAAGAGATTGATATTGTCCCATCCACCAAATCATATACAGGATCATAACATTGATCCTATGCTGGGAAAACACATTTGCTATTGAGCCCCACTAATTCTAGAGCATATGATTAAATTATGCAAATAGATAACCAAGATCTCCTAACATCTGTCTCTTTTCCTGACATTTATTTTAAGCTCACATCTATGCCCCCGGGGAGGGCTCCTTATAACATGATAACACAGAATGTAGGCAATCTGATCCTGTTTCATGGGTAGATCAATTCAAGACATTGCTAAGAGCCAGAGTGGACTGCTGTCACCCTGCTATTTCATTGAGAAATGACCCTGAAAGATATTGATGAGAGAGAAAACTACCAGGAGGCAGAGATTTGAGAAATATTTGTGGTCATTAATTTCATGTTGAAAGAGAAGTGCTATCAGAGGATAGAGAAATTTAAAACAGATAGTGGAAAGAGGAAAAATATGAGGTTGAGGTCAACTGCAATGTGGAGAGTGTAGTTTATTTCATTTAATCTTCCTTTTTTGAAAAAAGAAAAGGAAAAAGAAATTGTGTTTGGCTACTAGTATATGATATTTGTGCAAGTTTTCTATTAATGCATAACAAATTACCACTCAATTAGAGGCTTTAAATCTTTCTCACAATTTCGTATGTCAGAAGTAAGGAAAAGCTGCCGAAATCGTGTTGGCCAATTTGGACATTCAACTGGAGGCTGTTGGAAGAATGTCTTCTGAGCTTATATAGTATGTTGGAACCAAACCTAATTCCTTGCAGTTGTAGGACTAATATTCTTATTTCTGGTTGGCTGTTGGCTAAGGATCGCTCTTAGCTCCCAGAGAGGTTGGTTATGGGTTAAGTTGTGTCCTGCAAAATTTCATATACTGAAATTCTAACACTCAGAATGTGTTATATAGAGAGACAGAGCCTTTAAGGTAAAATGAGGTCATATGAGTAGGTCCTAATCAACCATGATGTGTTCTTATAAGAGAAAATTTAGGCACTTTTGGAATATTATATAAAGACACATGGAGAAAAGATGGCTATAAGATAAAGAGAGAAGAGATTTCAATGAAAAAAAAACGCCCTGCTGACTCCTTAATCTCAGATTTCTAGCCTGTAGTATAATGAGAAAATAAATTTCTGTTGTTTCAGCCTCCTTTGTTACGACAGCCCTAGCAAAATAAAACAAAGCTGCCCTCTAGTACTTGCACATGGCCCCTTCCATCTGTGGTCTAGTAATAGTGTATTGAAACCTTCTTGTACTTTAAATATTTCCAAATTTCCCTTCTGTTGCCAGCTAGAGATCTCTCTGCTTCCCACATAGCTGCAAGTGATAATTCCACTCTTCTGCCATCACATAACAATGTTCTCTCTCCCTTCTTCCTGTTTTCAACAAAATGACTCTCGATTTCTTCTGAGCACTTACCAGAAAGGCCATAAAATCCATATTTCTTCTTACAACCTGTTGAAGGCAATTTTAGGCATTTTCTGTCATAGTTTATCATGCTTTCAAATTGTCCCTGAAATTTCAGCCTCCGTCCGCTTGATCCCAAAGTCACCCTCAAATGTTTATGTATTTTCATGGCAACACATACTTCCCAGTACTAGAATCACCCATACCAATTAGCGTTCAAGCAGAGAGGGACAGAGGTAGAACTTCTAGAGAATGCGTGTGTCCGTATGTCTACAGTATGTGTGTGATAGACTGATAACAGATGTATAGAAAGATGGATGATGATAGATGACAGATATATGATAGATACATAGATAAACATGATTGTAGGAACTGATTAACAATGCCTGAAATTCAGAGAGAAGGTAGCAAGGAAGAGGCAGTCTTAAAGCCACAGCATAGGATAAAACTGTCATTCACAAGAAGGGAAGCCCACAAGCAGCGTTGGAAGTTAGTGGGAACAGGTCTAAGGTATTGCATTATAGAGAAATTTCTTCTCTTTTGGAGAAATGTCAACCCTCCTTTTAAGGTTTTACAAGTGATTGGCTCAGCCCCACTCCAATTTTCCAAGATTATTCCATTTATTTCGAGACACCCTATTAGAAGCTTTAATTACACCGACAGATCACCCTCAAAGCAACATCGGAGTAGTGTTTGAATAACTGAGAACTGTAGACAATTGAGTTGATACATCAAAAAAGCCATCACAAGGCTAGTGCCCTCTGTATAAACCCTTAGTCCTTATGCTTCCCACAGGGGCATCAAGTGTTCTATTATAAAGATTTGTGGCTTGGTTTAAGGCCAAGGGTACGGAAAAGTCAGAAAGACTTTTCTCCTCCCCCAGGAAGTGTCCTCAGCCATTGACAGAGAGAACTTCAAGGGTAAATACGTCGGCTTCCTTACCCGCAGGAGTGTGCCCAGCACCTGGTTCCTCTCTGTCTCACATCCCACTATCCTGCCAGGGCTTTCTGAAGCTTCAGGAATAAACCATTGACACTCAGCTTGGTGCCTCATGGTTTGCTTCTGGAGTAATTTGTACTGAGATGGTTCTCAGTGTTCTCGCACCAACTCCTAATGAAATTAATCAGCCTTCTTGCTTGCAAACAATGCAAACCAATTCCAGTGAACTTGATACGTGCAAGCTGTGGGCAGCAAGGCTCTCAGATGGCTCCAGAAATTAAGAAAAGCTTAGTTAACGAGGCTCAGAAAGTGCAAGAAACCAAAGGGATGTGGGTGATTGAGAACATAAACATAGTCATGGTTCTCCCTTAAAAACTCTGCTTAGAAAGCCCCAGTTACTGACAACTAACTATATAACACCTTGGGCTCTCCATCACCACCTTCTCAAATGGATTTGTCTGTCTTGGCACCTCTGTGCTTTTTCCAGTGGGGGCATCTGATTGCAGACACAAAGTCAAATGGCCATACTCTGTCAGCTAGAGATCAAGAACACAAACCTTTTTTCCAGGAGAGAACGTTTGATATGTCGGGTGGCTGAGAAAAGACCAAAGTCGTCTCTATTCACAGTAGTCATTTGCAGTAGACACCCTGCCATCTGACGTCATCTTATTTTAGTGTGTGCACTGTCAATACTGGGATCTGAGGAAAGGAATTCCAACTTCCACCCATCTTACCTGTCCCTTCAGAACATGCTCCCCTGCATGAGCTTTAGGTAACACGAGATTCCGCACATGCGCATGTATACTCAAACGCACACCCACAGAAGCAGCAGGGATGGCTCAAGGTAAAGATTATTTTACAGAATTCAACTTGCGACTGATCTCTTCTTTCCTGCCTATAAAATAAGCTTGAAGGGAACTAAATGTCAGGAATAATTGCTTTAGGAGTTGCATAGGTTCCCTACCGAAATGCAACTGGTTAAAGTTGGTAGGAAATTTTAGACCTCCCAACATGAAGTAGCAGCACTTGAGTTTTATGTGTCAGACTAACTATTAAACAAAAAAAGGATGTGTGTAAGGGATGGAAGCGGAGCGGCAATGAGAGCTGTCCAGGTCACGGTTAGGTTAGATCAAGGGTGAGGCCAAAGGAAAGGCAAGAAAGACTGTAAGAGGATCTTTTATAAACAGATTCATATGCCTGAAACCACCCAAAGCAAGCTGTTGATGGGAACAGTGACTTATGGTAACTTTCAAGTATATTATTTAAAAAGAGAGAGAGGAAAAAAAAAAATGAGAAGATTGGGGAAAGAAGGGAGAGAGAGAGAAACCGAAAGAGAGAAAATAACATGGGCTGCATTTCAAGCACACAGAAATTCTAGACGAGCATATTTTATTTGAAGCGCATTTGTATATTTTGTTCACCAAAAACTCACGTTTTTCAAGTAGTCAATATAATTTTCTGCTTTATCATAGAGCCTAATACTTGTCTTCAATTTTCCCACATCCCTCAAACAGGCTGCACTAGACCAAAGTTCTCATAATTGATTAACTCTCTCAGAACATCTAAATTAATTGTTTAAAAAATAGTAATTTGAAAGGATCTGAAAAGCTTCCTGATCTGAATTTACAAAACCAAAATAACAGACTTTCTTACACTGTGCTAAAGACTCAGCTAAACGATGTGGACATAAAATCAAATAAATGTTTTCAAGAAACTTACAATTTAGAAAAACATGCAGAGATGATTACAACACAGTGCAGTAGATGTTGTCACAGAGCCACAGGGTTCTGATGGGAGAAGCACATTGTTCAAGGGACACAAGGGAGTGCAAAGCAAACCACAAGCAAGTAAATGAGTCCTCAGATGTGTAATGCAGAGCTGTAAAACTGCAGGGCTGAAGAAATAATCAGCCAAAATCAGGGAGGGCCTCAAGTGCAAAATGCACAAAGAATGTGCATGATAATAGACAGTGGGGAACGTTAAAAGATTTAACTGTAAGAGTCATATTGTTAAATTTGCATTTAAATGGAACTGTGGGGAAGGCATTTGAGGGCACAGCCTGGGGACAGAGAATACAGGCTATATTGCAAGAGTTTAAATAAGAATAAACAACACCTGACCAGTAAAGAGGAAGAAAGAAGGAAGCAGCAGATACACATTTGGAAAGGTTTAGGAGTTAAAAAAAGTAAACCAGAGCCCTGGCTGGTGGCTCAGTGGATTAGCCCCAGCCTGTGAACCCAAAGGTTGACGGTTCGATTCCCAGTCAGGGCACATAACCAGGTTGTAAGTCAGGTCGCCAGCCAAATATGTAACTGGAGGCAGGTGAAAGGCAACCATACATTGGTGCTTCTCTGCCTGCCTGCCTCCTTCCCTTCCCTCTCTCTAAAAATAATTTAAAAAATCTTAAAAATAGATAAATAAAAATAAGTCGGATCTTGGCTTTGGTGCAAGTGGAGGTGAGAATATTCAGGTTAGGACAATTCCTAGTTCTCTTTGCTTAGTTTATGTGCTAATGATATTCCAGTGGAACTGAGATGATCACTTTAGTGGAGGGAAAAGTAACATTCATCTTTGAGCCTGAAAGTCTGTGGTGTTGGATATACCTGTGTATTTACAGGCAGTTAGAAAACCTAGAGATTTGGTGCTAGGGATAAAGGCTAGGAGTCATTACTGTGTTTAGCAGAATAATGTCCTCTCTTCCCAGTTCTCAGAATCTGTAAATATGTTACTTAATATGGTAAAGGAAACTTTGCAGATGTAATTAGTTTATAGATCTTGAAATGGGGAGATTACCCAGGTGGCAAAATGTCATCGCTAGGGTTCTTACAAGAATGATAGAATTGGGAGAATCCAAGATGACGTGAAGAAGGAAGCAGAGGTCATAGGAAGAGAGATTTGAAGATGCTATTCTGCTGACCTTAAACATGGAGAATGGGCAGCCAACAGGTGACCCTAGAGGAGACAAGGGAACAAAAGACCTTCCAGAATCCCCAACATGAACACAGACTGGTCAGCACTCTTGCTTTTAGACTTCCAATCTCCAGCACTGTAAGGTAATTCATTTGTGTTGTTTTGAACCACTAAGTTTGTGTCACTTTCTTACATCAGCAATATGAAACAAATACAAACGTCAAATAAGCATGGTTTGAAGGAGAAGGTAAATATGAGAAATGGTTGTAAAATAGAGCATAGGAGAAAATCAGCTTTTACGAAGAAGACAGAAGAGGAAAAATGAATACGCAGTTGACAACCTCACAAATTAAAATATACGCACATTTCAAATTTAAATCTAATATGGAAGGAAAGGATAGAAAGGAATGAGATAAACAGCCGCTTCAACTACTTTTCATGTGATATTCTCTCACATTGATTTGATGGGGAAAATATTGTTTGTTTTTTTTTTTCATCAAGGGGAAGTTACTTGATCCCACACTCTACTTTAAAAAAACTGAATAAAAACAAAACTCAATTAAGTATCCACAGAAAAAATTGAGCAATTATTCCTAGGTGCAGTTTGCTGGACACAGTTTCTAGGGATCCCAGACTACTGTTATGTATCTACTCAATTGGAAAAGTACAAGATGAGGTTATTCCGAAGAAAAATGAATGACTTCTCTCTAGGGCCCTCTGTCCCTGCACACAAGTCTATGTTTAGATAAATGCTCTCTCTTAGGTAAAGGTCAGGAATCTGTGGCTGTAGCTGCAATATTAGGTAGGACTTGCTGGCCCTAACAAGAAAATATGGGAAAGAATGTCATGTAAAAGGAAATGAAAGGCACCAAACATTTCTCAATACTTGTTCCTCCCATTCCTCCCGTCGAATCCAAATATGTTACCGTCTTCTGCCAGCATCGGAATCAAACAAGTAGAGTGGGCATCTGGCGAGTGAAATCGCAAGAGGCCAAGCAAAACATGAGCTAATCTTGTAGGTTTCCCAGTCACTGGCTTTTCACAGGAAGAAACAGCCAGAAAGGTGAAAGACTGGGCTGGTGGTTTCAGCACCAACCTCAAAAGCAAACACATATGATTTTTTTCCTTAAGATTGACATGCACTCACTGATGAAATTTGTTTTTGTCGCAAAGAAGAAATTTAATTAAACTCCTCATTTCACATAAGATCAGGCCCTGAAGAATATTTAATTCCACAGGCTTGTCTTAGAGCCAAGGAGTTATTGGATAGAAGCTATTTATGTGTAGAGTGGTAGGCAAATTCCTTGGAAGTCCAGTCCCTGATGACCCCTCATGTTTCTTTCCTGCTATCTTATCCTTCAAGCCATACTATGTGACTTGAATCACATGGTTCCACATCTCAAGCCCTTTTTGTCCTGGTGCAAGAGCCCCTACCTCAGTGACATACCCCTGATTTTCTCCAGTACAACTAATCACACCTTTCATGGATCTAGACTTGCACTCTCTAGTATGGTATCTGTTACCGAAGAAACCCTGGTTTTCTCCGTAATGAAGAATTAGAGATCAGCGAGTCTATTAGTGTGCACACAAAATTTATTAACAAATGGGAGATAAAACAAGGGTGGCCAAAGGTCAGGGTGGCAAGTTCACCACAGGGCAGCCAGAGGCCTGGGGGCATGCGCCGAAGGCGGCAAGAGAGCAAGTCCTTTGTTCTGAGGACTTGCATAGTTGGTGGGATGAGGGTGGAGAAGTTACATAGTGATTGGCAGGTAAAGGTAGTGCTAGTTTTCCAGGACTGGGACATGGATACCTAAAGGTGTTAATGGGCTTCTTTCTTTAGGTAAGATGGGCCCTTTCCTGCCTTTGGGGTCTTGGGATGTAAGCGCAGTTTCAAAGGTTTTCTTTCCCAGACAGTGGAAAGGACTCAGAATTCCAAGAACTTTTCTCCCGCCGTGCTACCATAGTGTTTCTTGTGATATTGGAACACCTGGCAATATTAGCAGACCAGGCCCAGGACTGCTGGGTTAGCAGGTGAGATGAGACATGTCTCCCTCTGCTTGTCACCGTCTATAACAGTATCCACCAATCACGTGGCTGATCCAAATTGAAGTACACTGTGTAAGTATAAAATACACGCCAGATTTCAAAGACTTAATAAAGAAACAAGTGTAAAATAGCTCAATAATCTTTTTCTTATATTGATTACATTATAGAAATAAAAATACTTTACATCCATTAGGTTACATAAAATATTTCATTAAAATAAATTTCACCTGTTCATTCTTACCTTTTTCGTGTAACTAACAGAAAATTTAAAATTACATACATGGCACGTATATAAAGAGCTAGCAAAGAGCTGAATGATACATATCTGAATACCTACAACTTGTACTCGTACATAGCAGGTGCTTGACAAATATCATTTGAATGAATTAATAAGTTAGGCCTAGAAGAATTCCTAATTAACCATTTAGTGCTATCCTAATTATAGGGGTCTGGTACACAAATTATTCACCAGGATTGATGGAGGTACTTACATCAATGTTAAACATCTTTCGGTTCATTCAAATATCATTGAGTAAATTATTATTGAGGATACTAAGTTGCATTATAATAAATTAAAAATGTACATGTGTTTTGTAAAACAGATTGATTTCAACAATAGCCATACATAAGAAACCAAGGATTTGGTTGTTTTTAATTTTTTAGTCACTAATATCAAGTGTTTCAAACATTGAAACTATTTATTTAAAAAAAATAAATAAAACAGAGCCCTGGCTGGTAGCACAGTGGATAAGGCACCCGTCTGCGAATCCGAAGGTCACTGGTTCGATTTCCCAGCCAGGGCACATAACCAGGTTGCAAGCCAGGTCTTCAGCCAGGTCTGTAGTTGGAGGCGGGTGAAAGGCAACCATACATTGATGTCTCTCTCCCTCTCTGACTCTCTCCTTTTTCCTCTCTCTAAAAATAATAAATAAGATCTTAAAAAAAAAAAACAAAACAGATGAGCATGGCAGTCCAGTCATTTCAATGATCATCACCTGTGGGACGAATCTGCCACTCAATAAATGGACTCTGGTTTAGTACAATCTGACTTGGCTTTCAGTAGCTTGCATACTGAGAACATCTAGTTTAAAGGAAATAATGGACTTCAGAAAGATTCTGCTTCCATGATTTGGTAATCAACGAGATCATCATCTGCATCCCAATTTGAATGCAGTCACTTTAAAACTTTTGAAAATGCTTTTGTCTGTTTTGCTTTTCACTGTATTTTTGCTTTTTGTTTGACATCTCTCCTTCACTCTCTTGCTATTTTTCTCCTTACTACTTACTGGCTCTTTTTAATAGGCCTCGTTAACACTCATTAACGAGTGTGGTCCAACGCTCCAAAGCAAACAAGCCACAGAAGAAAAGGTATGAAAGAACAGAAGCTGAATTTCCCTGCCAGGTTTCAATGGATTGCAAGAGCTGCTAGGGCACCACCAGTTTCATAGGAACTGCTACAAGTCCACTACCCGTTTAGTCTCCGTACAAGTATAACCAGAACGGCAAGAGTTGTCCAAACATTTAAAAGCTGGCTTTTCTGAAAACTGGGTTTTCACAGAATAAACAAAATGCATTTCTATCCTCTGTAAAGACCAATGATATCCCTCCACACTGAGGATTGTGCCCCCTTCCTGAAAATGGCCACTGTCACACCATGGTGCAGGAAGAAACATTCCAGTTCTCAGCTTTAGGAAAAAGCTATAATGTGAAAGTCATTAACAAAGACATTGACATTTCTAAATGGTATCCAAGTGACTAGGGAGGGGGCTCTGTATGTTGTATTGCATTTGATCTTGCTAATCTCACTAAAAGGATTGTTTTCATTCATGAGGATGATACCTAGTGCTTTCACTCTTTGCTTTGGCTATCATAGGAAACAGCCTTCCTGGTTGGTGTGGCTCAGTGGATTGGCAGCAGCCTGCGAATCCAAGAGTTGCTGGTTCGATTCCCAGTCAGGGCAACATAACCAGGTTGCAAGCCAGGTCTCCAGCCAGGTCTGTAGCTGGAGGCAGGTGAAAGGCAACCATATGTTGATGTTTCTCTCCCTTTCTTCCTCCCCTGCTGCCCTTCACTCTAAAAATAATGAATAAAATCTTTAAAAAAAAAAAAAAAAAGTTACTTATTTGTATATTTAAACTCCCTGAATTTGACTTGACTACATCTCATATAGTGATAACTGCTATATTTATTCTTTATTTGTCTTTTATAGCAAGTAAAAATAAGATAGCTTTGACAGAAACAGAGCAAGGACAACTACTTGACTTTAAACGGCCCATTACACAACTTGGTCTGAAGTCTCTTTTAGTGGTGCTTAAAGAACATTTGAAACAACTTAAGAATAGAAATAGATGATTAGCCAATGGCAAATAGAGAATAACACAGCACGTTAACTTTAACATTGCATAAAAAGGAAAAAAGTATATAAAACATAAACCAGTCACTAGGTAACAGCAGAGATCAGTGTATTTTGAAGTAGGATATAGTCCATTTATGACCTCAAATTTTCAATTTTTAAATTAAAATAAAAGAAGCAAACATTTAAATGTTCTTACCTATTACTCAAATAAAATATACCACAGGAAAATACACATAGCCCAATACATTTTCACAAACTAAGCACATCTACATAATCAGTACAGGTACTGGGCAGGCCCATTTCATTCAAGTCATTGCATCTCTGTGGTCATCACCATCTTAACTTCTAACAGCAGGCAGTTCTTCCTAATAGGTAGAGGATGTTTCCACCTCCTGTGGGAATTACCTTGTTGCTAAACTCGAATGCCAACCACATGAATAGAATTTCCAATATCAGGCCCACTTCATTGTGAATTCCAAAGCTGAAGCTGAGTCCATCAACATACATCAAGAATTAATCCCTCAGGTTTTTTTAATGTATATTATTTATATGTATATAATGTATCTTATTTATTTCAGAGAAAAACACCTATGAGATAGCACTGTTAGTTTCTTAGAGATGGGATTCAGAGAACTTGTGATTTCTTCAACCTGTCTATCCTATAGATGGCAGAGCTGGATTCCGAACTCAGAAGCCCGCTAATTCAGCATTTTCCTACTTGTTTGACCAAGGGAAGTTCCACCCACAGAACACTTGTAAACATCTTGGCAGGACCCATTTCCTGCAGAAAACAGTTTGGAAAGCATTATTCTAATTCCAAATCTAATCAACTATCCATTACACCACAGATGTCCTTAACGAGCTGATTAAATAAACTACATTTAAAACAGCACAGAAATTTAGACTATCAAAATTAAATTAGTCTCAACATTCCATTCTGTGGCTGTAGGTGAAGGACACAGTTATAAAGGATTACTTTACAAATGTCCATATTTAAACATTGTTAGCTATTTTTATTCCAAACATATTAACTTTCATAATTTAATTCAGAAGTCACTAGTTCTTATATGTCTGATTCATAAGGACAGAAAAAGCCCACCTCTTCAAAATTACATCTGTTTCCTTAACCATTAGTGTCAGATGCAATGGCAGAAAGCCAAAACTAATATGCATCTTTACAAAGGTATGCAAGATGGGAAGAAGATGATAGTCATACTGTAATCTTAGAATTATAGAAAACAAGTTCACAGAGGAATATGCAAGGGAAGCATGAGTACAAATGCCTAATTTATATGAACATTTTTCCATAATAGTGACAACTATCATTTGCACAGAGCTACCTAAATACCACTGCTGTCTTAAATGCTTTCCATTGAGTAATTTATTTAGTATATCCAATGAGGTGGATTCTATTATTACTTCTTTTCGAGAGATGAAGATAGTGATTTGACCAAAGCTATACTACTTCTAGCAAGCAGTAAAAGCTGGTGGAAGGAAACAGAGACCACCTGAAGGCAAACTGCTGTCACCTATGTCAATAATTATCTTGCAGGACCTCAGGAAGTTCATTCTCACCTTTACTATTAATCTTTCCCTTTTCAGAATCCAAATAGAATTCTCTCTCTCTTCTCCCTCTTCTTCTCCTTCTCCACCCTCCACTCCCCATTCATTCCATTTTAAATATCATTTTTAGGGGGAGAAGACTGATAAATTTACTTGGGAGTATTTAACCTTGATATTACCTTTCTTTTAATCTGTCGTGAATGAATGCAAGAACAATCAGAACTAGAAAACACCCTCTTCATCCTCTTGATGTTTAAAAGAGTGTTTTTTGCATAGTGAATTCACAGGTACACCACAGCTGGCAAATACAAACAAAAGGACCCACATACAGTTTTTTCAATTTTTATAAATATTTCCTGTGCTTTGCATGCATGCAACCAATGGTAATCAAAGCCAATTACATTGATACGAATAGACAATAGCCCTCTTTTAGTTAACTTGGATTCATTTTTGCAATGGGGATACCTATAACTAAATATTAAAGATCTAGAAACAGAAACAGGTAAAATTAGCATTCATGAGTCTGACGCGTCAACATTTTTATGTTATCTCTTTGTTCCACGAAGACCCCAGTATAGGAAGACCCCAGGCCTATCCTCCCTTCCCGTAACCAGTGAGACACCTTCCACTAATTCTGGAAATGAGCCCATAGGCAACATTGGTATGGCCTCCACCTACTCAGCATTTTCCCAGGGGATCTCCTAAGAAGCACATGGCTTCCGACTATGACTTTTAAAGAAACTGGTACTCATTTTCCTCACTTCTGAACTTTTCCATTTCTAGGAACATTTTATCAAATAGGCTAGGCCAGATGTTTACAAAGATACTAGCTTGTCCCTAATTCCCTGAAAATAAAGGACACTTTATTTTAAACGTTGAAACCAAAGCTGCTCATCTTTCTTTCAAAAGTATGTCCAGATACGGAACTCACTGGCATTCCGACAAAGGACCCTCTGAATATGAAAATTTAATCATCTGAAATGTGGATAAGAAACCTCTACTGTGTTTTTCTTTCATGTTAATTTCAAAAATCAAAAGGTTCGGTATGAAACTATTGCTTCACTATGACAAAGTGAAACCAATACGTTCTATATGTGATCAGGAACTCACTGTATGTATGATAGCAATGCTGAGATAAATGCAAATACATAGATTTTATTAAAAAATCATTTGTTTCTTCACATTACAGACTGGAAGATCACAGTGCTTTGTTTCATTTCAGTGTATTTGTTTTGTTTTTCCTTGAAAGACAGTTTTCACAGGGTTCTTTAACTGGGCTGGGCACTTCATCTTGATGTCCCATTTAATTCCCTCAGCAATGTTTGAGGTGGACATCAATGTCACCAGCCTTCTATCAGATGATGAAACAGACTTAGAGAGGCTAAAATCATCTGCCCAAAGGCACATAACTGGTACTGAGCCTATTCAAGTTCAGAATCCATCCTCTTACCACCATATTCATTGCTCCCAACCCTCTCCTAAAATTACTCATTTTTTCTCTTTCCTGAATCTCCCAGAAAGCTCTCCATCCTTCACTCATATTGTTGTCAACTCGCCCCTGCCAGGACAATTGTGTGGCTTCCACAACTTAGGTTGCTACCACAGCTGCTGTGGCCATTACTGCGAGAACCCCACAGCGGAAAAGAAAGAATGTTTTCCCTCTGAAAGATTTCAGGCCTATACTTAAGCCTGCCCACACTGCCCACACGGCCCTCCAAGTAATATGGTTTCTTCAATTTCACAATCACAGTTCACACACACAGAAAAACCATGACCAGCTTCCCAAGGCAAAATATCATATTATTATTGCATGTCTGCCATGTGACATTATTTTGTTTAATCTCAGCAACCCTGTAAATTATTTTACAGACTAGAAACAGAAGGTTAAGAAAGAAGGGCAGAAGTGGAATAGAACCTTATTTCATACTTCACAAAAGCACCTCTCTGTTGACGCAAGTCTGGTATTTCCTGTTGGGAATGCATTTCTCAGCGGCCTCCTTCTCTGCAGTCCCAGGCTCCTGGCCTTCACAGAAGCAACAGGGACCCTTTTCTTCAGGAATGTTCATCTTAATGTTTTCAGAACTTGTCAAGGCTTTCAAAGTACATATAGTATCTCCAAAACCATAGGCTATAAGAAGACTGTGATTCCAAAGTGGATTCCCAATTTTTATATAACCTTGCTAGTAACAGTGATCAAAACTGGACAATGTCTTTGCTGCTGAATCTATGCTTCCAATCAACTTCTTATTTCCAGCTTGACTTCACAGATACCTTAGCTAGGAGGGAAGTACTCCCAGAATGAGTGGGAGTGCTTCAATTCCTGACAAGGTCGGCAGTCTCATTGGGATTCCATTTCAGGGTTTCCCAAACATTGGCTAATTTCACATTACTTTTACACATTTAGCCAAATCTGTATATTGCATGGTTTATCATATAGTTAATATTTTATATTGGATTCACTCTCACATTTTTAATTTATATAATTTATGTGAAACAAACAAGCAAAAATATAAGGCAACTACCTAAATCAGTTTTTGTTTTTGTTTTTTAAGACTTTGTTTCTTACTTTTAGAGAGGAGGGAGGGAGGAAAAACGGGACAGAAACATCAATGTAAGGTTGCCTTTCACCTGCCTCCCGCGGGGGACCTGGCTGGAGACCTGGCTTGCAACCTGGTTATGTGCTCTGACTGGGAATCGAAACAGCAACCCTTGGGTTCGCAGGCTGGTGCCAATCCACTGAGGCACACTAGCCAGGTAAATCACAGTTTTTATGTGCCAGTTATATTTTCACATTCATTTTTAATATCCAAATAAGCTTTAAAAATTATTCATTACTATATTATCTGAATTATTCCAGGAACTACCAACTGGCTGCAAAATACATATTGCTAAATACAGTCAAGTCTTATCAATTAGGCATCCATCAGTGTATTGAATAAATGTCCATACATAATAACTGATAGGTAGATTAAAATGACCAAAACCTAACAAAATCTCGATTTCTTAGTCAAATTTAGTTTATGCTTCTGTAGAGTTTACATGTAGACATTTACCATGGTTATACCCAAAATGAAGAGTTGTGCTCCATAAAATTTTAATATTTTTTCTCAACTTTACTGACTTGCTTTTTATTTTGGTTTTTTAAAAAAAATGCTTTCAATACCTGTACTGCAGGGAAGAACCATCCAATCTTACTTTCCTTCTTACATTTTTTTTTTTTTAACATCACTTTTTAAAATCTTCTCCAGGAATGGCCGATTAATTTATTCTTAAATTCCACATTATCTCTAATTTCCTTATAATCAGTCTTTACTTTCAAGCACAATATAGTTATGACTTTATGCATCATTAAATGAAATAAAATTAATTAGTTTATGGTATGACAAACTAGACCTAAACATAACTAGGGCAAGTTTATGTTTTCCAAGTATTTAAAGGAAGTATGTCCAGATACATCTTGACCGAGGCTCTGAGAAGTGGTACAAATCTATTATGTTCTACAACTTTCCTTTTATATATATATATAATTTATATTTATATGTATTTATATTTATATATATTATTTATATAGTTATAGACATATACACATTAAAACTTCAGAATTGAAAGCTAGAGTTTATGACATTCTTCTGTGATTTCCCATTATGATACAGGTTAATCTAATAATACTAAAAGCCTCTGATTATCATCACAATTCAATACAAGAATATTCTTGGAGCACTTATTCTGAGAGCCTCCCCTGTGTAAGATGGCATTGGCATGTTATCAAGCAACAATCCAGTCATATAGACTTTGGAAAAGTAGAAAAAATTAGTGTGAAAAATAGGAAGATTATCATTTTGCGTGTGAAAGGGATTTGAGTCTTTCCTAGTGAGTTACTAAGCTGGTTCATGGGAGGTAGAGTCCACCACAAGTCAAGAACATGTATCAAACTGTCAATTTCTGGGCAAAACAAAAGTTACTATGCTGGTGTCAGAAACTCTGAAATTAGGATCTGGTATAAAAGAAGTGCTGTAGGTAGAATTTAAAAGCTAAAACACAGGATGTACAAATCAGATCACCTGGTCTGCTCTGAGAATAACAAAAACATCTCAGGTATGACCTTTGGGTTACTATTTCTTAGTTTAATAAGTATATGTTGAAATTTATCAGGGAATTCTCATCACTATTTTCTTCCATACCAAAATTGAGTGGCTTAGGTTGTATAATTCAGATATGTTTGATGGCTCCAAAGAAAACGCCAATGACTATATCACATTCTGCCTTGTCTTCTGTCTTGCGGCCAATTCCAAAACTTGGATTAGTCACAATTGTAAGTCCTAGTCTATGAGAAGCATCTCATTATATTTACCCTCTATAGAGGGTAGCGACCTAGAATAGTTTCAATTCCCCTCAGATATATCTTTCAGGATCAAGGTATCTTTGCCTGGGGTCAGTTCCCAATTTACCTTAATTCCTTAGCTTCCAATGGTTTAGGTCAATTGTCTTGCGAGTCCCTTGGAATTCCCAAAGGTTGTCCCTCCAACCAGTTTCCTGTTGCTTCTGTAGGCTGGATTCCTGCACTGAGACCTGATTCATGTGATGGGAAACCAATGCTTAAATATATAATTTTGTTCTTCCTTTCCATGTGCCACCCAGGGACCCGATCCTGTCTGTTTAAACCTACTTACTGGCTTTCTTTTCCTGCATGGACAGACCTCCCAGAATCCTGACCTCATGCATAATGACTGAATTCCTGCCTATAACGACACACCCACAGAACTGGTTGACCTACCCAGTTCTGACTTTTCTTGGAATTAAATGTAACAGTTTTGTATCCCCTCTTAAAATGGCCCCACACCTCCACCCTCTTCTCTTCTGAACAATTTTCTCTGCCTAAATCAAGTTTTCCAAAGCCCCACCACTCCCACCAGTCAAGTTAATTTTTTAAAAGCTTTTATTCCCATGCAAAGGATGTAAGTTATGCTTGGTGCCAAAAAGACAGAAAAAAGAACACATGCTCATAGATGGTTTCTTTAGACATATTTCTAACATGCTGTCATAACCTAAAAGTCCTAAATAATCATATTTTAGGAAAATGCCTTGTTCATTAATTTTAAATATTTTAATAATTTTAATTATATAATTTATATTTGTATATTGTACAATTTATATTTAGATACTATATAATTTTCAGTTATATAATTTATTCTACATATGTAAATTATGTAATTAATAAATATAAATATAATAATTTCAAATTATTCAAATAAATTATTTTAATGGGTCAAGTTTTCAGCTCCTTTTAAATAATAGAAAAAAACTGTGATCTGACTGATCATAGTGTGATGTGTTCTTCTTTCTGATGTTTTCTACCTCAGTGGTAGAATCAATTAAATTCAAAGCAGTTTCTTTCAAAATAAATAAATAGGCTATTTTCTTGAAGATCAGTGAACAACTTCAAATGCTTTATTTTTAAACATTTAAATTAACTATGTAATCTAGTTAGCAAATTTAAAAGGTAATGAAGGCATTTTTCCAATTTTAGTTTTTAATGGTCTATTTACCACTTTCATTTTCTTTTCTTTTTTTTTTTTTAACAGAGAATAAATTAAACAGAGCTCAATGGACTGAATACTAACAAGAAACACATCTGTGATCGTCACACAATGCAATTTTATTACCCATACAACTTGCAATTTCGCATTAGTTGTTCAATAGTCCTCCGTTTTCATGGTTCACTCCTTCTTTTGTCTTCATTTCAAAGCCCAGAGGTGTTTCTAAGATAAATCAAATAAGACTACGCATGCAAAAACCTCCGGTATTTATTCTCAAAACATTTACCAAAAGGAATCAATCCCTTCATGAGGATGTATCATGGATCATTGAAGCAATAGTTTCGCAAAATATCAGACATACATGATGTGTATATCATTTATTCATGAATGTTTGGAATACTCCTAAAATATCAATATTCCAACTCCTTCCAGGATTTTCAAAAGCCGTACTAAGGGGGTAAAAATAGTTACTGATGTTGGAGCTAAGGGAAAACTTTTTCAAAAAAATATAAACTGGTAGTTTTACTTACTGGATCTTTCTGAGTGGAAAAGCAGAGCAAACTTATCTTGAGCCTTCCTGTGGTCCCCAACCATTCTTAAAGGGGGTTTGTATCATTTGGAATCTCCCTTGGATTGAAAAATGGTAACTACCTCGTCTAGATTTCCTTGGGTGGGAAAACTGAATGTCAACTGAAGACTAGTTCAAAATGATATTTCCCGCTTTGTAGAGGGGTTTTACAGAATAAGAGTGGAGCTTAATATCATGGGTAATGGGTTTTGAGTTAAGCGCTACTTTTTCTTTCTATGAATAATTTCAAATAATGTCTGTTTGCTTTAAAACACCGCACTGCCAAACACAGGCCTCGTTGGCTCATAGCTCTCACTAGAGCTTCAAATATTACATGAGGTCTGTCCTAAAAGTATCAAGCCAGTACCAATGTAATTAAACCAGTTTGCCAGGCCGATTCTTTCGGGACATACCTTGTACATATACATAAAAGCATTCTTGTTTTGTTTTATTTTGTGCGCATTGGAAGGCAAAGAGTTCCAACATTACCACTTCTAGTTCTCTGTGTTGTTTTCTCTTTGGAAATTAGCAGCAGATAATCACTGATAATCACCATGTCCTGTGTCAGGCAAACTGCTTGAGAGCGCTGAGAGTACGCAGCTCCTGTTGGACAGTTAGTTCTGGGCAGAACGTCAATGGCTATCCCATGGCGAGTTCTGTCTCTAACATGGCACGACCTTGCTCTGGAATACTAGCCATTCTCATTGTTGCTTTTGGAATTTGCCAGAGACAGGCTCCCCATGATGTCTTTTTCTTTTGGTTTAAGTCACAGATACGCCTAACACCAAGGAGTCTACTGGATCATATGGCCTTAAGGGCAAGACTGCTTCTAGTGGCCACTGAGCCATATCGTTCTCTGTGCCCCACTGACAACTAGAGACTTTCCACATCACTTAACAAATAGAATGAGTAATTATCCTAAACATGGACTTGAAGAAGTTTACCAACTTTGCATTTCTATTTTAGTGGCAGGAGATGCAAAGTTCAATAAACTTGCTCTTAACTTTGGACAAGTTATTGAACTTTGCCTCAGAGGCTAGAGTCATTAAAATAACACCAATGTAGAGGTTCCTGACTAGTTTAAAGTGGATATTCCAACCACTGGAGTACATAGTTCTTTCCATAGCATTCCATAATTGGCATTACTGGCCTATCAGTTTATTCAATATAATGTCATCTATAGTATGAACGAAGGAGAGTTCTGCAGAATATCCAGTTGGACCAAGACCCTTTAGGTTATGTATTGTGACCAAAAGCAAGAGAGTTAACATAGCCCTGGGGCAAGCCAATGGATACAAGTCATTAATTTTTACTTGTGACCTGCTTCTAATTCTACTTTCTAATAACTTTGAAAGAACAATGCATTCACTGAATTGAGAGCCACATCAGAAATAGTGTCAATATGCTTTAGTAAAAATATTGTATATGACACAGAAGTTTTTATTTGAGCTACTACTTAGTTAAGTTTGTAGCAGTAGTTATTCTGCTGTGGGGATAATGGGGAAGGAGGATAGGAGTTGATGTGGCCACGGTGGAGGGCAAGAATTCATTTGTAAAGCACCTGATACATCTGAGGGCTTCCAGATGGTCTTGAAGCAAAGGGGAAAGAGTAAGGTGGTATCTTCCAGCAAGGGAGAAGAAAGATAATTGTTCAGGCTCAGTCAGTCAAGGGAATCTGGATGTTGAACATTTCTACCCTAAAATTCACAGCCCCACTTTTTCTTTATCAGTGTTTACTTTGCCATCGATTTCAAGGGCTGATTATTTATCTCTGAGGTTCTACAACTCTTATATGCTACTTTGAAGTTCTGTTGCTCTTATAAGCTATTTCTCCAGTTACAGTGGATGAGGCCTTTCAAAACACTGCCAGTGAAATTCTGGGACATCTGTGGTTCTTTATGATTTTGTGTTTGATCTCCTTGAGCCTGTTGTCTTCACTTTTCAAATCATGAGCAATTGTCACACCATACTACAGTCATTCTAATGATTACCTGTGCCTCTCAAAATCAAGTTGTACAAGCCAGTGCTTCCCTCCCACCTGCATCCTATTTCAGTTCACCAGGAATGGAAATCTGTAGTTTTACAGCTATAATGTTCCAGGCAATAACAGTGCTCAGATTCTCCACCTACCTTCAGTGAGGTGATCCCCATTGCCACACAGCCAGTTTGTGGGAAATTTGACTCTGGAGTCTCTTTTCTAGGGACTGCTTCCCAGGGCCACTCCTTGAACCAGATGTCTAAAATGACATTTTCTGGAAGCACAACCTCAAACAGGAATTGGCATGCATATGCTATATTGACAGATCATTCTTTAAAAAAATAAAATAACTTGTAAGGAAGAGAAAAGATTGAATAAGGATGTGGCTCACATTAAGTGTAACCTTGATCTGACGTGCTTGAGCAAATTCACATCACTGAGCTGTCCCTTCTTGACACAAGGGGAATCATGCTTTGTACCCTAATATCAGTTAAGTCATTTGCCATGGGCTGACCCTGGTGGTGATATTGGAGCATGACTCTTGGAGCAGCTTCCAAGGGCAAAGAGGGATAAACAGTGAAGTAGTGCAGCCAAAACTTCTGGCAACTGGGGGATGTGCACACTAGCCGTTGAAAGGAATACAGGTGGGACACCAAAAGCTCCTCCAATGCTTTAACAACAACAAAAAACAAAATGTTACAAAGTGCCATCGTTGGTATTTGTTCCGATTCTAATAAAATTATTCATCAATGCATGTAAAATGCTTCTAATATTATTTAAATCTACATGTTTCCTGACAAAGTATAAAACATAGCAACACGTTTCTTTTATCCAATAAATTTTTATGAAGCACCTGCCTTGTGCCAGCTGATTCTGTCATGTTACAGAGGGCTTCATTAGATGTGGTCACATAGCAAGAGTATTAAATATCTTAAGGCTCAGAGTTCTTAGGCTTCACTAAAATATCTTTCCAAACGAAGTAACTTTGCAGCTACAGTGACCTATAAAGAAAACATTCTATGAGGTAATATTTACTGCATCTCCATAGTACAAAAAGGGAAACATTCAGTCAACACAATGTCCTTTGCAGATTATATACATGACAGAATACATATGCACTCACTTAAACAAAATCAGTATCCTAATATGGCTCACAAATTGGCTCCAGGACAAAGCAATTCAAATCAGGACTTGCTGAAAATGGTCAACAGTCACATTTGCGAGGCAGTCAACACTTAGGGATATTATACCACAATGTAGGAAAACCATATGTCAAAGGAAATGTAAATATCCTGAAAGTCATTAAGAGGGAATGAATTGCCATTAGTGAAGAATAAAAAGTTAACTACATGAGCCAATTTTAGACTATGGATTTAAGCTAAGGAGGAAAGTTAACAAAGCATTCATTCTTGGGTAAAATAAAAGTGTTTTATCAGTCAGGAGTTTGCTATGTTAATACATTATTCTAAAAATTTCAGCAGCTTACACAACAAAGGATAAACTCTTAGAGTGTAAGGTCATGAATGTGGATCAGTGGGGGCCTGTGCTCACTCAGGTTGATGAAGAATTTATCATCAGATTAAGATGGAGAATAAACAGAGTTTCTATTCTCAGTGGTAGAATAAAACAAGAAAAATTACACTTTGGCTATTAAGTGACAAGTGTCACTTTCAGTTCTTTAATATCATCCCTTTTACCCCACCCACTGGCTCCGTGTCCCTAAAAAAACATATTCCAGGAGCTGAAGAAAAAAAAGAAATCTATATGAGTGTTCATTAATATGTTTATAGAAAATATTCCTAAGTTTATGGCCCTGGCTGGTGGCTCAGTGGATAGGCACCAGCCCTCGAACTCAAAGGTCACTGGTTCAATATCCCAGTCAGGGCACATAACCAGGTTGCAAGCCAGGTCTCCAGCCAGGTCCATAGCTGGAGGCAGGTAAAAGACAACCATACTTTGATGTTAATCTCCCTCTCTGACTCTCTCCCTTCCCCTCTCTCTGGAAATAATAAAATCTAAAAAAAAATTGTAGCTGTACTACTATTCAGATTGTAGTCTCTAATAACTATTTCTCATTAAAGGTAAACAGGGTTTTGCAGGGACAATAACTGGTTAAGACAGGAAATGCATAAGAAGAACTTAGAGCATCTTGTTTTACCAGAAAGCAAAGAGACTACTAGAGACTACTAGGTTTATGTCCAAACAACTAAGAAAATAATGGAAGTTTCCAATGCCAAACTGAGCTTAAATACAATAAAAGCAGCTGTGAATTTTAATAATCAAGTATGTTTAAATCCATGCATTTTTAATGATATTTAAGGAAAATGTAGTTTATCACAGTTGGAAAATGCTCAGGTACCAATTCTCTTTTCTGCTAACTGATTAATAAAGAAAAGTAACTATTCCTCCCTTTTCCTCTATAGGATGTGTCTCATATTAAACAAATAGCTCTGGGAAAACTTCTTTATAAAAATAGTGCAACTAATACAAACTAAAACAATAATTGAATTAGAAAAATGATCATTTTGCTAAACTCTAACAAAATAATGTAACTACACAATGATTGTCATTGGCTCCTAATATCACAAAATGAATGACAAATATTATGTCTCCTGATGGAAGTACATGACCACCTATAAAGCATGCTTGTCACAAACTTGGAATCTGAATCTAACCAGATATGAGTCTACTACTAACTTAAGGAAAACGCAGGGAAATATATCAAGGACTTAACAAGATGCAATCAGCAAACTCTAGGACCCAGGACAACTCTACAGATCAAACAACCCTGTTTATTCCAACAAATAATTTGCAAGAGTAAAATAATAAAAGAGGAAGCGTATAAATTAAAAAGACTTAAGAGATGCAAAACATAGACTATTTTTTGGAATCTGTTCTCAACAAACTAACTGGAGAAAAAAGGAAATGGAATTATAAGTATAATTTTTAAGGTATTATTATGTTTAGGTATATGATGCCTGTCCAGAAGGTGCCCAACATGTGTTAAGGAAAACAGAGGTATTTCTTGAAGAAAATACAAGAAACTTTTTACATAGGACAATGATGCCTCAGCTCCCCTCAAAGTAGGCACCTTGGGAACTCACATGGTTCTTCCACTCACCATCAGCTTCCCCATCATATTGTCCTAAATCTCATCAGTGGTCTGAAATATCTTCCCTTTCAAAGGTGACTTTAGTTTTGAAACAAGCCAGAAGTCACAGGGCACCAAATCAGGGCTGTAGCAGGGCTGAGTCACCTGAGTAATTCGATGTTATGCCAAAAAATTCTGCACAAGATTTGATGCATGAGAAGGCATCTTATATGAAGCTGCCAACCACCAATTGCTCATAGCTTCAGCCTTCTGAATCATCCAAATATTTCTACGAAGGAATATTCAGGCTTAACATAAAATTTGATGCAGATTCTTTGCTGTACTTATTCATTTTGAGTATGATGGCCACATAGTTCATGTATCCATAATGCTCACAGAACCCAATGGTGTCTATTACCCCCAATGCTTACTATACTGAAGTCATCATTGTTCACACATTCGCATTATAGTCCACTGTCCTTGGCTACCAGGCTACATCAATGTCCTGCAAACTGCTCTCATTATATTAACAATGGCTGGGCTTTTTCTGGACAGGCCTTATATAAATGTCTTTTGGTCATGTTTAAAACAGCTTATTGTATAAACCATGAACAAGAACTTTTCTGGAACTAAAAGCTACATTAAAAGTCTAAGAATTCTCATTTGATTTGATTCACTGGGTAAATTGGTTCAAAAAGCTAATTAGGATGTCTGTTTTCTAAATTAGCTCAGTCTAGATTTACACCTCACTCCATATTCTATACTTTATCCTTGTCAGCCTTGGTTTTGAAAGATTCCTTTCTCTACATATATCATACTTTCAAATTTTAATTGCTAATAATTTAAGGAGTAAGTTAAATTTTTCATTGTTCTAAAATAGTGTCATATAATTTTGTCTATGTGTGTAGGGGATACTCCTTTATGGCTGTGAACTTTATTTAGCTTAAGAACCATGAGCTATTTACCTTTTAATCGCAAAAATTGCTGATAGTAGGCAATCAATATACATCATTAGTATTGTACAGGGTCATGTGACTGATAAATGAATTATCAAAAAATGAACTAATAGCCCTGGCTGGTGGCTCAGAGGATAGGTGCCAGTCTGCAAACCCAAAGGTCACTGGTTCGATTCCCAGCCAGGGCACATAACCAGTCTACAAGCCAGGTCTCCAGCCAGGTCCATAGCTGGAGGCAGGTGAAAGGCAACCATATATTGATGTCTCTCTCCCTCTCTGACTCTCTTTCTTCCTCTCTCTCTGAAAATAATAAATAGAATCTTTTAAAAAATGAACTAATAAATGGTGTTGATAAATCATTCTCAGGTGACTGTTTGCAATGTAATGTGACTTAATACTTGGATTAAATTTATTTTAAGTCTCTTCTTCACATCTCCACTCCACTCTATATCTACCCCCTACTTAAGGAAGCTAAAAATTTAATTCAAAAAACATGGTGGGAAATAAAACTTATTCATAGTAAATTGATTCAGAAAGTTTGAAGAACAACAGAATTCTTCAGTATTGCCATGCACATTTAAAATCTAATACAGAACTGTTCAATCAATCAAAGTTAGGAATGATTTTTTAGAAGAATGAACATTACACTATTTTTTAAAAATTGTGAAAGATATTATGAAAGTTAGGTTTTCAAACATTTGAAGACCTTTTTAAAGCATATTTCAATGCCAAACATGTGTGATACAAATGGTATTTCTTTATTTTTACAAATAATTTTAGACATTTATCACATTATAAAGTTGTCTATATGACTAACTTGCAAAACCATCAAAGTTCTCTCTATTATAACCAAGCCATTAGAAATTATTTAACCACAAGTACTATATCATCAAATTAGACTAAAACACAAGCCGATGATATCTTATTTTCTTAATCTTCTATTCAGGACTATTGAAAGTCAAATAATAACATAAGCATCAGGAGTAAAAAATATAACCATGAGAAATTCTATTATGTAATGTTACAAATTACTTTAGATAGAAAAAATATAAACACAAATACCTAACTAATGTCTTAATAATAGATGTTACCTTATTTTCATCCAAATGAAAAGTGAACAATGCATATTTTCCTTTAGAAATTATGGACTATCCACCCAACCTCATAAACAGTCAACCATATAAAATGTCTATTTCATAATTCAATTGTCATGGTTTTCTTTGTTTAATCAGGTAAATCTAATCCAATAACTCAAAAGGTATTATCTTGTTACACAGATTACAATGGCACTTGGTCCAGTACATAAAAACCTAAGTGGTTGATTTGTTATCACTTTTGTTCTACATAAATAAAAGTAAATCATCACTATTTAGTCTCCTCGACCAATTATTTAAATGAGGTATTGACTAAAGTTTAATTAGAAAAGATACATTTAAGAGGAGACAATGATTGTACTTCACACCCTTAACAGGGATTTAAACAGGACTCACACATTGCAATCTATATTTTCTAAAGAAGAAAATAGAGTTGAAAAGTAGAAGCAAATAGAAAACTTGGCAAAAGTATTTCACTTTACCCCTAATTGTAGAAATTAGACATGTACGGAAATGATTTTTAATGTAACCTCAAATGTAAAGATGAGATCATTAGAACATTGAAATTATTTTAAACATATAACTATTCTCAATGTTGTCATTGAGGTTTTATTTCTGAAGTCATAATAATATTCAACAATAAAGTTAGCCAACCCTACCCCTTGTGCATGTCCATGGGATTGACTGTCGGAAAAGGGATGGATTGGGCAGGGCAGGGTAGAGCAATAAGGGAAAAATGAGACAATTGTAATACAACAAAAATAAATTAACTTAAAAAAGAAAGAATACAGAGTTGAACAAAATTAGCCAAGCAAGTTCTGTAAAAAAAAATCAAGACATAACTATCATAAATGAAAATTATATAAACTATAGGATGTGTTTATTAAATAAATTAAATGAATAAAATATATGCATAATAAATATAGTAATTTAACTGAAAGGACAATAATTATTGATTTCTGTAATTAAGACATGTTTTTTTCATATACAGGTGCTTGAAGTTCCAGCAATGTATAATAATGCTAATTTAATAATGTGATTTTTTGAAATTAATTACTTTTCCAAGAATAATATCTTTAAGAAAGTAATAAGATAGTAGGAAGTTACAAATTATAAAAATGGTGCTCAACTCCCTTCCATTTAAAACTGTAATAAATTTTGTTATAATGTTCACCAACCTTGTATATTTCATCAAGGTAGACATTAATAGAGTGTAACAAACTATGTGTTCTTTCTAGTGCACATTTACAGATAGTATTATGGTAACTCAATTTTAAATATATTTAACATTAGCTTCTAATTTTTAACAAGAACTTGAACTCAAATGTGCTCTTTAACAAGATAGAAAAAAGTTATCCCTAAGGAAGGTCATTTTTATTATTCTTCAGTGGGTATAAACTCTATGAAACATTGCATACATTGTTGTGCACCAAATGTTAACACTAAACCATGAGAATGTGGTACTAGGTCAAGTTGGAATGAGCATTTGCATATGGATAACACTGAGAAAATCAATTTTATATGAAAATTTTTGCTAGGTAAAAGTTATACACAGGGATGGATTATAAATGTGGGAAGAGCTGGGAAGAGTTTTTGGAAGAGGCCCTGAAGAATGAATGAAGACATTTAGTTGGGGGGAGGGTGTTCTACAAAGAACAAGTAATACTTCTGGATCAATAAATTCAGAATTGCTACCCTTGGAAAAATCAGAAGTGGAGAGATGAGGGCTGACACTGCCTCTGTGATCCCACTGACACAAGGACTAGATCAGAGAGCTCACAAGAGGCAAAGTGAGAATTCTCCAGACATACTTTACACAGGAAGCAGAAAGGCCTAACTCAATCCTAAACCTTTTATAAATCCAGTACAAATGGCCATTCCTACAGAATCACTTCTCTTTCCAGGTTGTCTCAGAGTGCTGTTATTAAACTTCTTTTGGTTCCTTTGTTAACAAGCAACAGAATTCTAAATCTGCACACACACACACTCAAACAATTTGATTGATATGGCTTGGAATAATTTGAATGGTCATGAACATGGTAAACTATGCTTTCTAGCCTTACTTTATTGTAATTGCCTATGACAGATCATTTTCCCCCAGAAGTACACTTTATTGAAGAAGGAAAATAAGCGGATGAGTCCAGACTCATGGATGGAGGTCATAACACCCCTGCAAAGACTCCTCAAGCAGGTAAAAGGATAAACAGGGAGAATGATGGTCTAGAGTTCAAAGTAATATATGTCAAGATATGGAAAATACCAAAATTGTCAAATGCCCAAAGTTGCAACTTGCCACTTGTTTATCTGACCACTTCAAAGAGCTGTGGTTTGACAGCATCACATTTATTTCCTTCTTGATAATTGTTAACTGCATTTTTTTACGTTTCCTACACATAACTGTAATCAGCTGTCTTTTGCTTATATTGTTTAAACATTTGCCTTTATCATAAACATGAATTTCATGTAGTGTCTTAACTAAGAATATATACCTCAAAGGCATTTAGCAAAATACTACATTCTATAAATTTTCTGAAAGTCATATAAAGAAGCAGCATAAGGTCAGCTGAAGTGGAACTCTTCATAACACCTGATGGATGACCTTCCCTATGTTCAGAACTCTGGGGAATAAAAAAAATCAAAACAAGCTTCTTGTCCTCAAGGAACTTGCTAGTTTGCATGGAGATAAGGAAGATAAGATATTTTCCATCTGAAATTATGCAATGAAAATATGTATATAAAGCATGTGTGTCTTCAACAGATATTGATCAGCATGCATTATAAAGGGTAGAAAGGCAAAAAGGGATGATAGTTGTTTAAGCTGGATGTTGAGAACAGGCTAGTTTTATCATAGAACAAAGGAAATGAACCTTTTTAAAAAGTACTTTACAATCTTTGACCATGGAAAAGTAATTTAATTGCTCTGGGTCTCTGTTTCCTCTCCCATAGACAAGGAGTTTGAAATATGGCACAGTCCAGGTTCTAAAACCACAGAGCTTACACAATAATGAGTTAGTGGTAGGGAAATGAGGGCTGGGAGGTGCAATGGCAACTCAACAAGAGTGAGAGACGCAGGCGAAAAAGGAAAGAAGCAAGTAAGAGGTTGTGAATTGTTGGACAGGCTATAGCTTAAAAAAATGAAGGCTGTGACTCAGACACGAAGAATGTCTTCAGGGCAATCATGTGTCTAGATTTCTGATCAGTCCACCTAGAGAAGGAAGGAAGGAGAATGCATTTAATGGATCCTTTCTGGTTCTTGCCTCTCACTGGTGAAAGTTTGCTTTGAGGGATGCCAACGTCTCTCACACTTGCAAGCTCTCTAGCCCAGACCCTTTGGGATGCCCTAGGGAAGCCATATCTCATGCTGCACAGAGTCTTTGAGCCCAGAAGTGGCTGGAAGAAGCACAGCCCATATGGGTACCATGGGGGGAAACTGGGGTCCCCGCATCAGCAGGGGAGCAGAGCAGACCATACTGATATCATCCTCAACCACAGAGAGGCAGACACAGGCCCAAACCCAGGAGCTGGATGGCGATAACTGGGGCTAGCCATGGCAGGGTCAAGGGCAGGACCAAGGGAAGCTGGGGCAGGCTTAAATGGGTCAAACACAGATGGGAGGATGTCTGAGGCATTTCTAATTTTAAGATTCTGCAACCAGATGGGTCTTTTGGTATGAAATCCCAGAGCGCTCAACAATTCATCAATTGAGACGATTCAATAATTACAGAAAAGTCCATTAATTTTCCACTGGCACCATTCCAATGAATAGCAAGAGTTTATTATGCTTTTTATTTTTCTGTAGCAATTTCTGAGTTCCATGAAATTAAGTCAAAAAGTGAAATATGGAACCGTGTGCTTAAAAAAGATGTGCTACGGAGGCAAATCTGGCCTCTGTCCTGAATTCCACAGACAGCCCCTTATTGCTAACAGCTGTGCTTGTTTGGACTTACAATGCAGCCCCACATTCTATATGCGAAGGGCTGTAAGTGTCTAACACATAAAGATGACTTTCTTGTATCTACTAGATGTATATGCGTGTAAAGGTGAGTGATCGCATTCCTTCCTTTAAAATAAAAAAGCTGTGTTTAGATAAATGAGAATTCTGGTAATATTTTCAGGGTTATAATCCTGACCTAAATAGTCTTTATGACTGCGTATAAATCCTCAATCTTAGGGAATCCCAAAAAGGCAGTCCATTTAAAGATTAAGTGGTAATACCAGAAAGTAAAAGTAAATCCATTATGTGTGGTTAATGCCCTCCTTGTTCTCTCTCTCTTGATTTTGGTAATGGGCACAAATCACATATGGAACAGGTCATGCTTCTTCATGTCAGGGTAGGGATGGAATGACCACCAAAGAAAGTCACCTCTTCATGGATGAAAAGCTGTACAGTAGAAGAAATGGCCTTGTCATGGAATTTTGTGACTTGCACCCTTGAGTTGTATAGTGCCCAAACTTACAGCCTAGGCAGCCTTGGGGGCAATGAGGGGAAGAAAGTTTGTAAATCCTTGTGGCCAGCATTATTTCTATGACAGAGATTATTTCATTTGCAAGCGACAGGATTGGTATCCAGAAACAAACAAACACACAAAAACTAAATAATATGTTCAATATAAAGGGAGAAAGTGGAAAACAGCCTAGGTCTTCTGATTCTTGCTCCAGCATTATCTTATGATTGAGCTCTCAGAAAAAAGAAAATTTAATAAAGTGTCACATATTTGTAATCATGCACCCCTAAACCTTGAGGCTATGTTGCAGGTTAGAGTGTTTTGTTAATGCCTAGATTTAAAGCTAATAGGAATTACAATACTATGAAAGAACTAACAAAACACTGGGCACAAGAAAGTGGGGTACAAGGTAGCCAGGGTCAAGTTGCTGAGTAAAATGACCCTTTCATTAGAGCATTTACCACCAGAGAGTTTGAAACCATTAATACAAATAATATTCAAAAAAGCAGTAAAAATAGTCATCAATAATTAAAAGCCAATGTAGCAGAATGCTCATTTACTCCTTGTCGTGGAGCTAAGTGCTTCATATATATTATTTCACATAGTCATTCTGAGAAAACTCTGAGGTCAAAACCATTACCCCTTCTTAATAAATGAGAAAAATGAAGCAGCAAATTATATGTGTATGTGGGAGAAGTCATTTCAAATTAATCTACCTGTGTTGAATATCTACTGTAATACAGAGCAACTTTATGTGCACTGTTGTGTAGAACAAAGATAAATGAGACATAGTTTCCAACTTGGGTGATTTGCAGTCTAGAGGATCAGAGAGGCATGCACACAATTATAGGACTGTGGGTTTAATGTATTCACATTCTTACAATCTCCCATTATTATGGAAAATGAATGATCTGAACATAAAAACTAAATGAACTGTAGTTGTGCCCCATGATGGCTAAAGGAATAAGTAAAATTAATGAGCCCATTAAAGACAAGCTTTAGAGAAAATTCCACTTGTGCTTCAAATAAAAGCATATTAATAACTCCCTTCTAACTATTCCCCACACATAAAAGACAGAACATAAATGAAAAAATGAGAAAATTAAGATGCTAATTTTTTAAAAGGCATCTCCCATTCTATTACCCAAGCAGAGTTATTAAGGAAATGGAAAGCAGACATAGGATTCATATCACATTAGCTTTAGAAACACGAGTTGAGTCAATGACACACCTGTGTCACATGCCCTCTCAAAGGTGTGGGTCTGAGGAGCTGATGGCTGATTATGATCATGGAGCCATTTTGTCTGACTGAGTTGACATGAGGAGTCTCAGAGAGGACAATGACAAGGAAAATGAGTCCAGGGTACAATCTGTATTGCACTGAAGTGATTAGAGTCACACAGCTTCCAGCTGAGCACTGCCTATGTTGTAAGGATATTGCTGAGTTATTAAACATGCAGGGAAACTTTGGCACACTGGGCTCAAGGCACTCACAACCGCCTGACAGTTGGATAAGAGCCTGTCCAATGTGAATCCATCATCAACTGGCCCAACCATCTTCTTCCATTACCTCACTGCTTTTGATAGCTACAGAGGGTGACACAACTTTACAACACTTTAAAGCTGTGTTACTATTTTGGGAAAAAGTGAGGTATGTTAATACAAGAATACAAGAATGAAGGACATGGAAATAGGATTAGGATATGAGTAGTGAATACAGGACAGTTTTCTTCTCAGGGAAGAAAAAACGGCAGACTCATACATTCCTTCAGTGAATGTATGTTGTCTAGTCAATTAGCTTGACTTATTAAAATATATATGCTTTATTTACACAATCTTTTTATAGCTGAGTAGGTGATGTTTATTATGGTGAATAGCAAGTAGTGGGAATCGCAGTTATTATTTTAGACCAGTGGTTCTCAAATTGTGCTTCCTGGGCTGGAGGGACCAGCATCACCTAGGAATGTATTAGAAATTACTAGGTCCAATCCAGACCTTCTATATCAGAAACCCTGGGGCAGGGTTAACTAATAATCCATTTCAGTGAATACTACAGCATGCTAAAGTTTGGAAACCACTGTTAAGGTTCACAAAGACCAGAAAAGGTAAACTAATTTGTGCAACTGACTTGTGAAAGACAGTTAAATGGTTGGGCCATTGGCTTCTTAGGACTTCAGGCCCCAATTAAAAGCACTCATGTCCCCATTTTGTGAACTGCTAGGTTGGTCAAACAAATTACGTTTAGTGGTCAAACAATTGTAGGCTGAGCTTGACCTACCAACCCTTAGTGTGCAATATTGGTTTTAAAGGTTTAAGTATTTAGCAACACATTTTGAAAAAAAAATAATGATTTTAAGACATTTTAACCTCAATTTACAGGAAATAAATATTTTACTTGTGGCTTACTGTCCTGCCATGCTTATCACTTACTTGAAAATTGTTAAGCCCTGGTGGCACAGTGGATGAGGTGCCAGCCTGCGAACCCAAAGGTTGTTGGTTCAATTCCCCAGCCAGGGAACATAACCAGGTTGCAAGCCAAGTCTCCAGCCAGGTCCGTAGCTAGAGGCAGGTGAAAGGCAACCATACATTGATATCTCTCTCCCTACCCCTCTCTCTAAAAATAACAAATAAAATATTTTAAAAAAAGAAAATTGTTAATTTCCAACTGATATATTTGAACTGATTGCCTGGTCTGATAATCACAGAGAAATAGAGGAAATTATAGCTCCTAGAGATTAATGACCATAGGTAGGCATGTGAGCAATTTGTCCAATCAGGGCAAGCTTTATAATTTTTAGAGTTCAGTAGAAAACTTTAAAAATAAAATAAAAAGGGAAAAACATGTATGTTTCATTAACCAATCAAATTTCACTTATAAAATACAAGGTTGAGAAAAACGTATTAAGAATTTGAAGATGATAACAGCAGAATGATACCTTTCTGAGCAGGAGACGCGGTGGGATACCCAGGTTTAACACCTATGTTTCTCTTTTATTTTCTGTGGATACTATTTGCCTATAATTTATAAAAATAAATAGGTAAAATCTAGGAGAAGATTTTAGGAAGGACAACTAAAACAGAGTTATTGTACAGATATATGACATGATTGGTTGAAGCTTGGAAAACATTTCAAAAATAATTATGAACATGAAACATATATAATTCATCTTAATATCTACTTTGGTAAGACTTTGCTTTTAGTTATATTTACATGTAAGCTATCTTAGGTTAAAAATATCAAAAGAACAAGAAGTTTCTTATTCTTCATTATTTCTGTGACTTGATTAATATTCATTTATAGTTCATTATACTGAGAATGTCATTTGGTAACCAGATTTTCCAAATGACTAAATTCAAGTTTTAAAATCCTTTACAACCTTATTCAGGTCATATAGGAGCCACAAACATTACTTATGAAATCAGTGCATCTTCCAGATTTTCCAAATTACTTCCAAGATAAAGCTTTGTGAAGAAAAATGTGTCAATGGACCACTTTATACTTAGGCAGAGTAGGTGCTTGTCTGTTCAGTGAAATTTCGAGAAACACTGTCAGAAGTCTCTCCTTCACCTCAGTGTGAGGCACAGCAGAGCATGTTGCTTGACATTTTTTTCACTGCAGAACCACTAAGTTTGTCATGGAATTACACTGTCAGCAAGTACATGCTCCTCACTCATACTCAGTCAACTCAAAACGAGATTCGGAATTGAAAATCTGATTTCAGTTCTGAACGACTGATTTCATAATGCCAACTCATTGCTCTCAGAACAAAATCCAAATTTTTTATTTCAACACCAGGATATTTTTAAAAGTAGGTTGGTTCCTACATTTTCACCCCATTTCACATCATTCTGCCACATGTGGACCATCCTCTGGACACACTGTCTCAGACCAGGTTAAGCTGTGCTCTCTCCTGATTCTTCACTCAATTGCCTGTTATTCAACCTTTCAATCTAAGGAGTGAAAATGTCAGGGAAGCCTTCCCTGATTTTTCTATTTCATATGCTGCCTCTGTCACCCAGCGTCTCACAACATGCACCCACCCCAATTACTTCATTATCCCCATAGTTACCTTCTTCCTGGCGATTGTCGCAATTAGAAATCCTATTCTTTTATTTTTATTTGGTTACTTATTTACAAGGTCTGTTCCAAAATTATTGAGCCAATGTCAATATAACTAAAACAGTTTGTACATCCAAGACTTTCAAGACAAACCCTGTATTTAGGTGTCACCTCTCTAGACCATAAAGTGCATTAAGGAAGGGACTTAACCGTCTTATATTTCTCCATATTCTTAATGTCTACAGCAGTATCTGGCCCAGCATAGACATTGAATATCTATTGACAAGGGCTCAGTGAATGCCTAGTGTAATATAGGGAAAGCATGAAAGCATATTTGAGGTGTTCCTTAGAAGTGAAGTTAGTGAAAGGAGATAGAAGAAAACCATGCAAAGAAAAACTAGAAGGAAGCCTACTACATCCATCCTGAGATCATGTTGCTGACAACCTGGGTGAGGACCCTCCATAAGAAGGGCCTAGTGTGACAATAGGAGAGGAGCCAGCTGCTGAGACCTTCAGGGAAAAGAAACATGAGAAAGGAAAATGAGAAGAACCTATAATGCTTGCTTTTCCTCACAATGTTTTCATGGGTATCGCTTTATTGAAACATGCCAGAATTTATGAAAAAGCATTCTCAAGATACTTTCCTACTCTAAGAGCGCTGGTGATTTACTTAAGAATGTGTGCAAATCGAGCAACACCTTATTTCAGACTGAAAAATTTAAAACTCTTGTGTTGACTGAGACTAGCAAATCAACAGCAAAACCAGGTCCTAATTGAAGCTCACAGATTTAGAAAGCATTGTCAGTTCTTTTCCAGAAGATACTTTATTGGGGTTAAATTTCAAAATCAATAGCCATTCTTTATCTACCTCCTTTACACTCAATTATGACTTTTTTGGGTTTTTTTTTTTCTTACAAAAGTGCTTTTGAGAAGTTTTCCTTGTTTAGTAACAACTAGGAGAAATTTTATTTTTAGCTCTGACCTAAATCAAATAATGTTGAACCATAAGTAATTTTTTAAGCAGGAGGAGGATGGGAGCAATAGCTCTCCCTATTTTAAGTAACCTGAACTCTAGCTGCACTCAGCAAAACAGCACCCTCAATAACCTGAATATGCAAACGTCAAAACTTGGCACTGTGAAAGTCTGATGAAGGAAAAAACCAGCCAAAGCCAAATGTGATTTTAAAAAGTGTCTCATATTTTAAAAGTCACCCAGATTTAAATAACATGTCTTGATGTGAGAGAGAGCGCACAATTTCTTTCATTAAAAAAATATTATCTCCATTTATCATGGTTCAATGAATCATAATGTACATAGAAAGCTTCATTCAGGGGCCGTAATTATTACTATTCAAATCAGAACACTGCAGTTAAGATGCCCAATGTCATGGCACTCACCAAAAACAATCTCTAATAACCTTCCCCAACATTTTTCCCATGACCAAAAGGTGACAATCCAGATAGCATTTTGATGTTGATTTTGAATCTTACTGTCTTAACTTCAACTATCAAAATCCTTAGAATTATCACTACATTGATTGGTATTTGGAAAAACATACCCAAACTATTCTGTACTTTATTGTCCCAGGGTTGGGACTGGTTCCAAGAATTCGTGGCTGACTTTTTAACTCTTCTTTGTTTTTTATAGTAATTTACAAATTAATATCCTATATCCACTACTGGAAGTGGCAAAAGAATGAACATAATTTATAGTCACGTATCAAAAAAGTTCCTCTTCAGTAGCTGAAAATAGACAAGGTACTGCATTTTGTTAAACTGAATTGAATACTTTGAAAAATAACTTTTGTAATCAGTATGACAGTACTCTCTTTCTTTGGTTGATGTGTGACTGGTGAAACTGTATAAGCTCATCTCAGGCTATTATGATAGTAAAATGATTAAGAACTAAGACTTTAGTATTAAAATAATTTTACTTTTATAAATTTGATTTAAAATTTTATGATTAAATATCTGATTGCTAAAGTATCTTAATTATACTTTTTAATGACTGGTGGTTTTGTGGTCCTCAGTCCTATCTCAATTATGGAAGTGGTAGCCTGGGCAAGATACGGTGGTACTTGTTATAACAGTAATAATATTGGCATCAAAGGACTTGGTCCTTCTCTTGCAGTTTCCACTAGTGACAAAGTCAGACTTAGTTACTTTCCCAGTTAACTGCTCTTTCTTTTGCTATTTATAAAAGCCAGAGTTTATTCTACTTCTTTTAGTAACCCTCAAGGAATTAATAGTTATGTACCAACTGACTACTTAATATGTATTATTCACTTGTTCTTTTGGCATTAAAACTTTATTTTAATAAGTTTTATAAGAAAATCAGAAAGCTATAAATCAGAGGAAGGAGATTCAATATGACATAACTTAATCACAAATAAAGCACTTACATTTTTTAAAACTTAATCTAGGTTGAGGGGGGTAGGATGGGGGTTGAAAAAAAAACTTAATCTAAATTTTGTTTTATAACATATAAGGTAATGTCTGATATAAGAACAAAGGGAATACCAAAAATTTAGTAGAACATTGCATAAGCTTGAAGTTGCATTATTGTCTTTATACAATCTAATCATGTAACCTTAATCTGTTTTTAATAATAGTGATAATTAAAATCAACTTTGAAGATATTATTTCACCTCAAAACTTATTTAAAATCCTTTTACAAATATTATTTGCTGAAAGAACAAATCTATAAAAACAGTATTCTATGTGTGGTAAACATGTTTATTTGGTAAAACAAAAAACATAAATATATATTGTCTTATATGTAAAAACTGATTTAACCTTACTAGATTTTTTCATTGTGTTCTGAACTTAAAATCAATTTCTCTAGAACTAATAGGAGTCAATGACAGTCATATCAATTTCACAAGGTGAAAGAGAGCCTTGGTAAAATTCCAACAGCCAAGGTGACAGTGTGGGTAATGAATGGAATAGAAGGAGATGCAGCTTTTCACACTGTCTCTGTCAGTCTACATAGTTGCCAGAGTAGTCTGGAGGAAAATGTCAGATATGTTGTTATTTGTCTCTTAGTAAGAGATTAGAAAATAATAACAAAGACCTTATCCCCAGCAGCTGTCAAAGTGTATGTTTCCCAAGATATCTTAATTAGACCCTTTAATGATTGGTGCTATTTATTGTCAATATTTTTGTAATACTATATTGATTCAGCTTAACTCTGAGACCCCAAATCCATAGTAGGGTTAGGGGAAACTTGAGAGAAATACAAATATTTTTCTACATTACTTGGTAAGGTATCCAGCCAATAGTCACAAATATATGTAGTGACTACAATGATCCATATTGCAGTCTCCAAATTCTTCAGTAAATGATCTGTTCATTTCCAAAAGCTAACATTATCTTGAAATTGTCTATTCCTGTAAACTAGGTATCACCCATCACTGTAAAGAAGTATAATCAGGTGAGCATACCCATGAAATTCACTAGCCATATCGATGTTATCGTTTGCCTCTATAATGCTAAGGAAATAATGGCTACATCATCAATTGATCAGATCAGCTTTTCTTCAATTTTTTTTGTGGGTTTTTCTTTCTGGGTTTTTTTAATTTATTTATTTTTTATTTTTTTATTTTTCCCATTTCTATTCACCCTCCTTCCCCAACAAGTATCACACTGTTGTCCACGTCCATGAGTCCTTTGTCCTATTTGCTCAATCCCTCCACCCCTAAACCACTACACCCTGCCCAGAGCTGTCATCCTGCTATCTATCTATGAGTCTGCTTTTATATCTTGGCAAATGTAAGTAATGCCACACTGAACACAGGGGTGCTTATATTCTTTTAAATTAGTGATTTGGAGTCCTTTGAGTAAATTCCCAGAAGTGGAATTGTATGGATCAATGGAACAGAATAGAAAAACCAGAAATAAACTCACACCCTTATACTCAAATAATATGGGACAGAGAAAGCAAGCACATACAGTGGGCTTAAGATAGCTTATTCAATAAATGGTGTTGGGAAAATTGGACAGATAGGTGCAAAAAAATGAAACTAGACTACCTTCTTACACCACATATAAGAATAAATTTAAAGTGGATTAAAGACTTAAATGTTAGATGTGAAACCATAAAAATTCTAGAAGAAAAGTTAGACATTAAAATCTCAGACATAGCTCACAGCAATATTTTTCCTGATATATCTTTTCAGGCAAAGGAAACAAAAGAAAAAAATAAACAAATGGGACTACATCAAACTAAAAAGGTTTTGCACAGCAAAAGAAATAATCAACAAAATAAGACAACCATGGAGGGGAGAACATATTTGCCAAAACATCTGATGAGGAGTTAATATTCAAAATTTATAAAGAACTTATAAAACTCAACACCAAAAAAGCAAACATTCCAACTAAAAAATGAGCAAAGGATCTAAATAGACAGTTCTCCAAAGAGTACATAGAGGTGGCCAAGAGGCATACGAGAAGATGCTTAATGTCACTGATCTTCAGAGAAATACAAATTAAAATCACAATGAGATATCAAATCAACTCACACTGTCATAATGACTATCAACAAGCTCTGGTGACAATGTGGATAAAGGAAAACCCTTTTGCCCTGCTGGTGGGAATGCAGACTAGTGCAGCCACTTGAAAATCAGTATAGAGATGCCTCAAAAAATTAAAAATGGAACTGCCTTTTGACCCAGCATTTCTGCTTCTAGGAATTTATCCAAAAAATAAAACCTGAACATTAATTCAAAAGAACAGATTCATTTTTTAAGGTAAACTGGCTATTCATACATACATGAGCTCTGGTATAAATCAAGAGAAATTTGGAGGTTATAAAACTTTTTTTCCCTTTGTTTTGTTTTGTTTTGTTTTGGTGTCTCTTCTACTTCTTGAAAATATAATTCCTCTTTTATGGATAGTACTGTATAATTTATCATTATTTATAGGCTTTTGTTTCAAACATTAATGGACATTAGACTAAGCATACTATTTTAAGTATCGTGCCTGCCCAAGAAGGAATATAGGGCATATGATTTAAGTTGAGAATTAGCAAATCTAAATGTTGGAAAAATCATCATTCAATGTTACATGCAATTATATATATTATCTAAAGAAAAGTACATTTTAAAACATGCCAATCTATATATTTATCTTGAGAGCAAAATAATTTTTGTTCATTTTAGAGGACTTTAATATGTCATTCACTCTACCAGAAATGTTCTTCCTTCAGACAGACTCATATGTCATTCCCTCACCTTCTGGTCTTATTAGAGAGTTTTTGCTAGTCACCAATTTCAGACATCTTCCACACTGTTTCTTTAGCTCTCCCTATACTGTTTCCTGTTTAACATTTCTATATAATTCCTACATAAGGCATCAGCCTGCAAACCCAAAGGTCACTGGTTTGATTCCCAGCCAGGGCACATAACCAGGTTGCAAGCCAGGACTCCAGCCAGGCCTCCAGCCAGGTCCATAGCTGGAGGCAGGTGAAAGGTAACCATACATTGATGTTTCTTTCCCTCTCTGCCTCTTTTCCTTCACCTCTCTGGAAATATATTTTAAAAAATTAGGAACAAAAGTGTAGGACACCAATTTCAGGGGATATGTGCTTAGCACATTCTTTTTGTCCAGAAGTTGCTTCACTCCTTCATGTTCCACCTAACTCTTTATACCCACACATATGGCTCATGTGAGCTCTCTTATTTGATGCATTCTCTATCCTCTGACCATAATGGACCTGTCTGGTGAGTATTATCTGATGCAAAATGAGCAGTCTTTTTCTCCAAGATTTTATGCTGGAAACATGCTGATCAGGAATAGATGGCAGTCCTAAGCTAAAGTACTTAGGAACTACTGCAAATAAAGTCCATCTCTCCTTGCGTGGTTACAGGATAGTTAAAACTCTGCCCTGGCCAGAGTGGCTTAGTTGATTGGGCATCATTGTACAAAGTAAAAAGCCATGGGTTCAAATCCTGGTCAGTACATATGCCTGGGTTGTAGGTTCAGTCCCCCTTTAGGGCACATACAAAAGGCAACTGACTCATGTTTCTCACACGTATTGATGTTTCTCTCCCTCTCTCCCTCCTTGCCTTCCCCTCTAAGAATAAATAAATAAATAAAAATTTTAAAGTTTAGTAAACTCTCCAAAACTGTTCACTGGACTATTGTGTGCAGAAAGCTGGTGGTTGTAAGAAAGCACAATGAAGTCAAAGACCTAGAAAATATGACACAATGGTGAAATCTTGAGTCAAAGTCCAAAATCCCGATTTCCTAAGGTTTACCTTAGGTAATAGCAATAATTTTCTGTAACTTATGGGAAGAAATAAATTAGCACTTAATTCTTGAGCCAAAAATATTAAAGCATGACTTTATTTTTAATTTTTCTGTCATTTGCCTCTTTAGAGGTAAGAGCAATATATCTATTTTAACATGGGTGTAATTTTTCTACAACATGACCATTAGTTACAGTTCCATGTCAAAAGCATTAGGTCTATTCTCAATGGGGATATCAAGACTGAGTATTTTATTGCTGTTGACAAAAGAACTTTAAAACAGCATCTGATGTAACCAACAAAACGCCAACCACAGGGAGTCAGGTTTCATTTCATAGTGATCAAGTTATTCCTGGAATTTTATTTAATCATACCCTGACTTAACAGCTAAAGGAAATGGATAAGAATGGCCATTACTTTTATTTGGTAACAAGACAGTCAAAAAATCAGTGGTTCCATAGCCTAGTAGTCAAGTCCAAGGGGGAAGAAATTGTAGCCCACATATATAAAAATTTTTATTTATTGACTTGAGATAAGCCCACTTATTTATTTATATTAGCAATCTGTAGTCCCCTATGTATGCAAAAGTAAACTAAATACACTTAAAAAAATTTTTTTTCAGGATGGAACAGTATCAACACAAAGCCACCTGATTAGGCTGCTTGGGTCCTATCTGTGCTCCACAATGCAAAGTTCCATGATCTTAGAGAAGTTATTTCACTTATTTCAGCCTCATTTTTCTTATATGTGAAATATGAATAACAACAATACATCCTTTATATAATTTTTAAGTTAAAATTCAGGGAAGTGTTTCATGCCCTATGGTTAGCCTCTAGTAAGTACATAATTAATATTAACTGCTAGTACGGTGGCTGCTGCTACTGCTATTACCACTATCACTACTACGACTGTTCATTATAGGATTTACTTTTTTTTCCTTCTGGAATGTTGCGAGACATTTGCATTTCTCCAGTTTTCCAGAACATGTTCAATCTCCATAATCATAAAAATCTTAATAAAATCACATATAATTCATTCTAAGCACAAGACTTTTAGCTGTTTAAAGCTTTCTAGATCTTTGCTTACTTAGTATTCATGTATCTTAGGTTTAAATCATATTCACTCCCATCAATTTCCTTCCACAGATCATTGTTATCAGATAATTCACAAGAAAAAATGAAAGTTGATCTGCTTTTCTTGTTGTCCATCAGCCTTGCTTTCCTAAACACAGTAAGTTTATCTTTTTTGTTCATCAGGTTGTAATGAGAAAAGTATTGGTTGCATGACTCTGCTAAATTGGAAATATTTATTTTCTTCTGATTACCTGAGAATATATATAGTAATTTTATACCATTCTTTTCTATTCATATTCTATAACTTTTTCTTTTAAAAGTACCCATAATTTATTTTTTTTGCTATATACAAAACTTTATTAAGTTTGGTAAGTTTTTTACATCTACTGCTCATTTAATTCTTACAAAACCCTAAAATGTAGGTGAAATCATGTTCTGTACTTCTTGGATAGGAGACTGAGGCACTAAGGGATTGAGTAACTTGACAAATTCATTTAATGGGTAAATGCAATAGTTGGAGTTCAAACTCAGTCTATTTTCAGAGCCTGAACTCTTAACTACTATGTTATTGTATTTCAATGAGCTTGATAACATCTGCAAGTAGAGTTTCAATTATTGATACATCATTTTTATATTTGTTAATACATAACATACATTTGATGACTTCAAAAAAACCTATTATATTTATATATGTTTATGTAAGTTTATCTCTTTTCCTGAAATATCTTATGAGAATTTCAAGCTATGGATTTACTTTATTGTACACATTTTAAAACCTGTTAGCTTCCTTAATGATAGCCACTCCCACTGGACTACTCCTTTCTTCCAACCCCTTTACTATTACAAACAATAAAATGGCACAGGCTCTTCTTCCCAAGTTCCTACCATCCTTTTCTGTCCAAGAACCAGTCATTTACTCCTTATTGATGAGAGTTATATAAACTGATGTAATTTCTTTAATCTTTTCTTCTGCCTTGTTTCAAATCGTTTTCAAAAAAGTCAAGATGTTTTCAATCTCTTCGCATTTAGTTGAAAGAGATTTTGTACATATAGGCTGTTAGAATTTGACTTCATTTTGCACCAGTTTATTATCTGTGCCAGGAATGCATTGTTAATTTCTTTTAGCTGGTTAGAAACCCAGATAAACTCATATATAATTTCTAATTCTGTCTCCTTCTTTCTGCGCATATTACAGTCTTTTTCCTTAACTTCTATGTATGTAATCCTATCTAGGAGTGAATGATAAAGCCAATGCCTCTTGAATAAACAGGCCTTGGATGAAATCCCTTTAAACCATTGACTAGTATCCAGCTGTGCCTTTAATAAAATCCAGTCTTTCTGATATCAGAGTCAAGGTATAATTATCCCCTATAGCAGTGATTGTCAACATTTTTCATCTCAGGGCACACATAACCTAATTCTAAAATTCTGCGGCAGACCAAAACTGTATTTTTTGCTGATCTGACAAAAATAGGTATAATTTTGATTCATTCACATCAGATGGCTATTGTTGTGTTAGCTGTCATCATCTTTAAAATTTGACAGTCTAAGGGGAAAAGGTCAGGGTCCCTGACTCAATAAGACAGGTATTGCATGTTTTAAAAATGCTTGCAACACACCAGTTGAAAAATCACTGCCCTACAGTGATAGTAAGGCTATGCTAAAGCACCATACAAACATTAGTTCACCTAATCCTCAAAACTACACAAAGAAGATATGTTATAATTGTTTGGAGGTAAACTCATGTAACTACCTTGCTGTGACATGTTGGGGTTCTCCAAATGATCTGACTCTGCATCCAATTCTCTCTGCTTTTAAACAAGATTTCCCAGGTTTGATCTGTCTAATGAAAGACTTAATAGCCTTACTAGTTAGTGGACCTATAGAATTCAGTTATCAAAAGGGCCAAATGCCCTTAGTAAATTTGGCGACCTAAAGCCTGTTTGCGAATACATGTAAGACAAAGAAGGTGGGCAGTGTGGAAAAAATACATGATCTGAGTAATAAGGATGTAAGTAATCTCACCACCTTGGAAAGATGGTGGCCAAACAAGAGAAGTAAATAGCAAATATTTGGATAGAGAGAAACAAATGCTACTTAAATGAACTGGGAGTGACAAGGGGAATTTGCCTGTATTTCCAAAGTGTGTGGGAAAGGTCAGTAAAACTTAAGGTAAGTGAGCCATCATTAACAGAGGTATTTGATCAAAACAACAAAAATAAAATATAAAATAGTTGTGAGTCTGGGTTTCCTCTCCTAATTGGATTCTCTCCCATGAGAGGACTATTTGTGGAAAACCCAAAATCCACATTGTTATAGAATATTCACTTATTGATTGTTTTTGTATAACAAAGGACTAGATCACCTTGCATTTTCTGCATAAACATTATATTTCTTATTTCCTTATGAGGTTTTCATATTTTTATTTATTGACAGTTTTATAATGTACATACCAAATGACTTTGAGGAGGTCAGGACAAGGAATTAAAATTAAAAGTATACTTTTGGAAATTACATTTATCAAAAAGTTGTCAATTTATATAGTTCTACTTACTGCAACGAAGGATTCTTTCAAAGTCTCCCTACATGAGTCTATAATTCCATTTAGAAAAACAATGAAATAAGCAACAACCAGGACTCCCTGTTTCCCTCAAGTGGCATTTTAAAAAGCACCATGCCCTGGCTAGTGGCTCAGTGGATGAGGTGCCGGCCTGCGAACCCAAAGGTCGCTGGTTCGATTCCTCAGCCAGGGCACATAACCAGGTTGCAAGCCAGGTCTCCAGCCAGATTCGTGGCTGGAGGCAGGTGAAAGGCAACCATACATTGCTGTTTCTCTCCCTCTCTGCCTCTCTCCCTTTCCCTCTCTCTGGAAACAATAAATAATAAAATCTTCAAAAAAAAAAAAAAAGCACCAGATTGTGATTATTGAAATAAATAAATAATTTGCATGTGTTATCTTCTCTTCTTTTCTTTATTTTTCTCTCTTATTATCGATTAAAATATATGGTAAAGTGTTGGGTTGATCCAAAGGCATCAGAACCTCCTAAAAGAAAAGAAGGTTTTCAAGCTCCATGCTTTTCCATAACTCTGCTGACAAGTAGAACGTCAAAGAAAAGGCAAATCGAGAAAGGGATGATGTACCCTATAAACAAAAACCTCCTACAAAAGAAGTCTAGTAGTTTTCCACTCAACTTTGAATTCTACTTGAGACGAGCAGGAAATAAAAGGCAAAGAGGAAAGCAATTCTGAGGAATAAACTCTGAACTGCAAAGAAAATGGATTTAAAGACTAATGTAGTCAAGAAAATGATTTTTAAAAAAGTGGAATGTATTTATAAACACAATAAATTTTATTCTTTTAACAAAATTTATGTATTTATTTATTTAAATATTTTATTTATTATTTTTAGAGAGAAGGGAAGGAAGAGAGGAAGAGAGGGAGAGAGACATTCATGTATGGTTGCCTTTCACCTGCTTTCAGCTACAGACCTGGCTGGAGACCTGGCTTGCAACCTGCTTATGTGCTGTGACTGGGAATCAAACCAGCGACCTTTGGATTCACATGCTAGTGCTTATTCACTGTGCCACCAGCCAGGGCCTTAAATGAAATTTATAAAGTATATTTTAAAATAAAATAATTCATAGCTTCTGAATTTCTCAAAAAATCACACTGATTTTTATAATTTAAAAAATAAGAGTTATAACTGCTTTCTTAGAAAAATATGCAATTGCACAGTCCAATCTTATGTAATTTTCTTTCTTCTGAGTTACCATTTTTTTATAAATCTACAGGTGTTATTATACACGTTTTCTCCACGTGACTATTTTGGAATCATTATTGGTCTTCCTAGTTAGGTTAGCACCACAAGAAATAAAATGTTTAATACAAAGTGTGAACCCTGAGAAAGACAGCACCTACTAAAAAGAGCTCTTGGTGGTTAATTGGGCTCAAAGTTTAAAACCAGAGCTTAGCAGCCATTTCTACATAGGGACCCCTTGTACACACTACACTTCAAGAAAAAGCCTGCACTAAACTGCCTGCCTGCAACGTGCTCCTGCCCTTTGAGCCAGCCCTCATCAAAAAGTTCCTGGAATCCTACTTCAACCAATAGGACTGAGGGTTTCCTTATCCATTTGGAGCCATGCAGCTCTGACCAATCCAAGCAGCTCTATTCTGATCAGGAAAGTGCCCTTTGGACCAATCAGACTTTGAAAATTTAGAGTCCGCATTTACATGAGGACAGACCAATCAGGGACTAGGGGCAGGGATTTGTGATCAGATAAGCCAACTCCCCTCTGGCCCTGGAAAGTCACTTTCCCTTTCTATTGAAGGCTATACTTTCATGTCTGAGCTGAAAATACTGGTGCAGAGTGGAACAGACTGGCACAGGAGAGCAGACTGGCCGCGAACAGAGTAGACCAAAGCACAGTGGGCTAAACCAGTGCAGAGCAGACTCTTTGCTGACCAGAGCTGTCTAACTAAGAGGGCCTTGACCCCAGGGCTGCCTCACAGTTGTGCTGTTTTCATAGCCTCACTGTATTACACTTGAGATTTTTGCACAAAATAAAGTTTCCTTCTTTATCGCACCACAAATTAGGGATTCCTGTTGGCATTGAATTGGTGCCAATGACCATAGGTTGACAAAAGCATCACTATTTAAACCTGGCTGGTGGCAAAGTGGATAAGATGCCGGCCTGCAAACCCAAAGGTCACTGGTTCAATTCCCAGCCAGGGCAACCTAACTAGGTTGCAAGCCAGGTCTCCAGCCAGGTCCATAGCTGGATGCAGGTGAAATGCAACCATACATTGATGCTTCTCTCCCTTTCTTCCTTCCTCCCTGCCCTTCTCTCTGGAAAATAATGAATAAGATCTTTAATAAAAGAAAAAGAAAAAACTTGGAAAATGGACTTTCTTGTCAATTATTCTCATCTATGAAAGTCAGCAGAGGATAGGTGAAGGTTTAAAGTCTTCTGAGATAATAAGCAGTTGTCCAATGTTTCTGAATGTCTCAAATGGAGATACGATCGTTTCTGTAATTGATTTCTCATAATTAGTAATAAAGTCTACTGATAGCCAGATAGAAGTAAAATTTGAAAAATAGAATTGTTCTATAAAAGTACTGAAGAAAAAACCCATTTATGAATTTTAGCCACTCATTTCAAATCCAGATGAATACTGAAATCTCCTAAGGTAGAATGTTTATAAATTCATAGGCTTAGATCCCAATTCTAGAGAAATGACTTAAGTGGGTATTGAGTGAAGATTTTTCTGGGCAATTTCATTGAAATAACAGCACAGTAATGGGATTTTAACAAATCCTCCAGATGATTCTTACACATGCTTGAGGTACATGAACTAAAAAAGATGAAATAAAAACAAAACCAAAGAAAATATTAATTTAAGCCACTTTTTGAGTATTTTGACTTTAGCTAATCATATACCTAGGCCTCCTCTTTTTAAAAAAATGTTTTCTTCAATTACAGTTTATATTCAATACTATTTTGTATTAGTTTCCAGTATAAAACATAGTGGTTAAGCAATCATATACTTTACAAAGTGCTTCCCCTGATATTTCTAGTACCCGACTGGCACCACACCTAGTTATTACAGTATTATTGACTATATGCCCTGTGCTGTACTTTGCATCCTTATGGCTGTTGTGTAACTACCAATCTGTACTTCTCAACCCTTCATCTTTTTCACCACTCTTCCACCCCCTTCTCCTTGGGTAACCACCAGCCTATCTTCCATATAAGCCGCCTCTTATTACAGATGGTTAAGGTAAGTATATGTGTTTTAGCAATGGTGGGAAAACTGCTTAGGTAAAAGAAAATCCCAATTATATAAATATTATTTTGGGGGAATTGATGTTTCTTTGGTAGATTACAGTGATGCTCAAGAAAATAACAATGTGTCTTCTTACATTGCAGTGTCTGGGTCTACTACTAATCTGCCTCCTGTAGAATGCATCTCTGGTCTCACCTAGCCATCAGGCTACAACAATATGCCCCAGGAGTGCCTGTTGTCCACTATTGTCTAAAGCTGCTTTTGTGAGACAGACACAATGAGTAGCTTGGCAGAGGCCATCATATGACTCACAAAGTCAAATATATTTACTATCTGAGCCTTTAGAGAAAAAACTTTGCTGACTTCATCATATCTAACATATCCAAGAAGGAACTAATTACATTTTCTTATTTTTCTTAAGAGAAAAACAAAAGTTCATTGCTAGTCTAGACTAAATTGTTACAAGATTTGGATTCCAGTAGAATGAGATTAATTCCCCATGTAAGATTCTGGCTATTTATAACGATCCTGAGTGCTTTCTATTGACCATGCTCTGTTCTATTTTCATGACAGGAGTAGTTTATGCACTAATGCTAGGTGGTCAGACTGTTTATAGTTAAAAGAACTGGTGTTTTGATAAAATATAGACATTTTCTTTCCTTTGAAGGTTTTACCTATTCAAAACCTAGTTTCTAGCATCACCAAACTTTGTTTATCCTACTGTTAAAGAATACACTGAACTGGACAAATAAGTATGGTGGATTTGATAAATATGTGATTTCTCTTTCTCCTAAGCTCTCACAAATACTTCAACAAAGTTTGTTTTCGTCCAGAAGAGGTCATGCATGACCGCCACCATCACTGCCACTACCACCAACACAGAATTGGAAGAGGATAAAAAAGCAAGAAAATGTAAGAAATTTGAAACTGAGAGGCAAATGCTAACTGAATTAGCAGACCACAGAGAATGGACAACCAAGCCAGAAGTGTGAAATCCCTCATTAGGCCAGTGCCCAGAATGCCTCTGAAACTGAAGGCACTAGGCAGGTCTCAGGAAGTAGTTACCAGATTGGATTTTGTTTCAAGTTTCTTACCATTGCAAGAACATAATAATTACTATTTGCTTTGAAACATATGCTTTACATAAATCTGAGCCTCACTTATTACATCAACAAATATTTATATGGGTTATAGAAGGTCTAGCTACCCATATTTCTGATGTTTATTTCTTAGTTTGATTCCTTTGTAATTTCTACACATGATGAAATTAGTATTTCTAACACCAAACCAGAAAAACACAACCACCTGAGCCCTGGCTGGTGGCACAGTGGATAAGGTACCAGACTGCAAACCCAAAGGTCTCTGGTTCAATTCCCAGCCAGGGCAACATAACCAGGTTGCAAGCCAGGTCTCCAGTCAGGTCCATAGTTGGAGGCAGGTGAAAGGCAACCATACATTGATGTTTCTCTCCCTCTCTGCCTCTCTCCCTTTCCCTTTCTCTGAAAAATTATAAAAATCTTAAAAGAAAAAAAAAAAAAAAACACCCACTTCAAATTCTGGGACTATACAAGATGATCATTCAAATATGTTACACACTTTTTTAAACCCGTAACTTTAAATTACATTTCAAAGTTTAACATGTATAAAATTGTCTGATTTAGCAAAGGGAAAGTGATATTTAGCTGCAAAAGAAAACTGGGAAACTACTTCCTAAAGGAGATGCTGACAAAATAGATCTTTATTTAATTGTGGACCTTATCTTCATATATACATTGATTCTACCTTGAGACATCCTTAATTCTTTGATGGATTTTATTTGGTGATATAACAAATATATTGAGTTATTTCAGGAGCATTTAAGTTTTCTTAACTTTGTCATTGTTCATTATTCTGTGTCTGCTCTGTACTCCTAAGATTCAGTGATTTCTAATCATTTTAACATAGAGGGTTTGAGAGGTCAGAAATAAAAGACGTTTCAGTAAGGGTCCCCTCTCCTCCCCCAATTAATATACATGCAACTCTATAAGTTAGAGAATTAAAAGAACATAATCTTGCTGTTCATATAATATCACGTTCTACTAATATCACAGGTGATGTTATAAGGTGACCAATTTCTCATTCATGAACCTCAGGGGTTTAACACAAGAGAGGTCATCTCAGCTCAGTAGCAGTCCCCTGAAAAATGCATGCTCAAGAAGATAACACTGAGCGAGAAAAGTTCTGCTCACTTAGGAAAGCAGGTTGATAAAAGTTCCATAATCTCCAGTAGACTGTTGCTTCAGCCTTTGATGTCCAAGAGGCAGAAGGGAAAAAAAAGAGTAAAGAAGGCCTATGTAGTTTTTCTCTGTGGCCAGGAAAAGTTACCCTAGCATACTCTGAGAAAAAATTAGATGTCCCAATCAGCTACAAGGGGACTAAGACATGAAGAGCCTGATTAGATCGCTGTGGGAGATGACCTATGAGCTTTTGATGGCTAACCAGTGGTCTACTACAAAGGGTAAATACATTCTCCTTTATTATCCACAATAGCCATATTCAATAGTCGTATTCAACAGCAGAAACATTTATTAAATGTCTGCTGTTTGCAAAGTCTTTCAATGCATGCTAAAAAAAAAAAACGCAAACAAAAATTCATGGTTCATGACAAACACTAGTAATATATTAAAATAGTTTGCTAGACTAGACATAAAATTACCAGAGACTGGGCGGTTTAATCAACATAATTTTTTCTCACAGTTCTGGTGAGTGGAAATCCAACATCAAAGTGTTAGCAGGGTTTATATCTGCTAAGATTCATGAGGGAAGGAACTATTCTAGGCACCTCTTTTTGGCTTGGAGATGGACATCTCTATCTTCACATGGTCTTCCTTCTGTGGGTGTATGTGTTTTGATAGCCTCTTCTGTGGGAACATCAGTCCTACTGGATTACAGGCCACCCTAATGATGCCATTTTAACCCAATTATTTGTTTACATATCCTATCTCTGAATATCATCACTTTCTAGGGTTTCGGGAGTTAAAAATTCAATATATGGCATTTGGGGGAACAAAGCCTTAGAAAATATGTTTTAATGTTTCCTTATTCATTTTCCTCAATGAAATGATCTATATATCTATATATCCTATTGGTTCTGTTTCTTGAGAGAATTCTGACTGATATGCTTCTAACGTTTTTTTTGACATCATTGAAAAAATAAATTTTAAAGAATAGAAGAATAATCTGACTAGACAAGAATAATTGATTTATAATTAACTGAGAAAAGGATAATCAATTGTAATGCAAACTACTGTTCTGTACCTTTAGGATGAAAAATACTATTTAAATAGTGTAAACATATTAAATATTCTCAGGAAACAAAGTTCGGCTTGTCTACGTAGAAAGAGCACAATTAAGTAATACACTAAACTCATTCTATTTAACAGGATTGTTCCTTTTATTTCTTACTTAAATGCAGTGAATAGACATAAGATTTTATCAGGATTATAAGTGCTTCTGATGTGTAGAATCTCTCTTCATGTCGCATATTTCAGATTTGAAGGACCTAAGAACACAACAGACTTTCTGAAGTTTCTTTGTGGTCTTGGGAACATATATAAAATAGGGTCATTTTAATAATATCACGAAAATCACTTTTTAAAATTCAAATGGGATCACAAAATTCATACAACCAATATGTAGACAATTTGAAAGCAGACCTAAAAATCCATGACTATATTTAAATTTCTTTTGGATATAATGCACTTTAATTGAAATTAATCCTTAAGTGTTTCCAGAAGAGTGATAAAGGGCTCTTATGTCAAGTAGGAAAAAACAAAAAGAAAACCACCTGGGGGAAAAAGGTAAAGGAAAACTCCAGTCTAAAATTAAAATGTAAAAACAACCCTGCTGGCTCCCTCCAATAGATCCACTGTGATTGTCCCATAGCAATCAGGGCAATGCATCTTATTTTTACTTTTATTTTTTCAGCCACATTAAATGATTCTATTCACTTCCCATCATCTGTTTCCCTTTAATGTCCCTGACTATAGATCCCACATTTCTGACCTAAGCCATAGATGTAGATACCAGATCTGGGGCTATAAGATAGATTCCCTGTGGCTGAAGCAATTCTGCCTACATCGGGAGGAAACCCACAATTTTGGTCCTTCTAAAATAATCTCTAGAGGGCAAGGGTATTTGGTTCAGCTGCTGCAATCCACAAGAACAAATGGATAAAACAACAGAACGAGTAGTTGACAAACTCCTTCTTACATCCTGCAGCATTTATTTCAAAAATCTTTCAGGAAATCCTACTTTATACAGGACATTGTTTTAACCAATAAATTTAAGGGAGTGAGATGTTTTCTCTGAGCTAATAGGAAACTGACCTAGAAGTGAACTACAGCAAGAAGCTTGATTTGGCACTTGGAAAAGAAAGTTTTCTGACCACTCAGCCAGAGCCCAGCTTTTCATTGCCAGGTTTTAAAAATAAAAATTGTAAGAGCTACACAGGTGCTGCTGGTGGGCTAATTACAGGTGCCAAGTCAAACGTGTCTTCTCTGGCTGCAAGGCAGCTCAGATTTATGGTGCCTTGGCTCAGTTATAAAAACACGTCCTTCCATTAGCAGGAACATTATACAAAATGTGCAGCTCAGTACTTATATGAAGATTAACTTATCTGAAGTTTACCAGTTAACTTTGCACCTTCCCAAATTAGGTAACAATAATATTGTCCAGGGAGCCACAGATATTTCTGCCTTTAATAAAACTGCCATCAAACTAAAGGAGTTATCAACTTCAGCACCACCTGACATTTATGGACCAGTAACTCTTCTCTGTGAGGGGCTCTATGATGGATTATAGGATGTTTAGCTGTATCCCTGGGCTCTCTCCAGTAGATGTCTGTAGCATCCCCCAGTTATGGCAATCAAAAATGACTCCACATGGTCCCCAGTGGAAGCAAATAACAACCTTCTGGTTGAAAATTGAATTGTTTGTCCAAAACTGGCATGCTACAAAAGAATGCCTACAAAATTTCTGGGGTCCAATGCCAGCTAAACATGTGGGCCTCTTGTTCCAAAATACTAGGAATTCTAAGATGGCTACAGCAAAGTGTTAAACCAAATAATGGGTCTTTCTAAGTACATGGTCCTTGCGACTAGACAGGTCATTAACTCACAGTGCTGGCTGTGACACCACAATAGTCTGCCCCATTCTTCAACATCACAATGTTAATAACACACATTCGTGTTTTTATAACATAGTGGCTGAGCTCACAGTTGCTGACACCCCACATACTTCCCCCATGTGTGGGCTAGGTAATTGCTTTCACCAGCACCTTAGTTAGTTCCAAACCATATATCCCCATTCTGTCTTGTTCGCCATCCTCCCAGGTACTCACCTCTTTACTCACCCTCTCATTTCTTCACTCATGTGGTCATTGGAGCAGGACAAGAGCTTTTTACTTAATGGCTGGTTTCCTTTCAACCAGGATGCTGCTGCCAACTTTTCACCCATTTCCTAACAGCTGGGCTGTGTTGGACAACTTCTTATCCTCACTCTATGTCCCCTTACCTCCCACAAAGAAGTGATATGCATTCCTGCATCCCAGCCACAGCCCTGATTCAGGGATTCCAAAATAAGTAACCCTCATCAGCTTGCTGAACACTATTCCACTGATATGGCCATTTTGTTTTAACTAAAAATTGGCACTTGCTACTACAACAGTATTTTGCAAATGCAGAAGCCAAAGCTTTTCGCAAATGAGGAAACAGAAGTTTAAAAGAAAACTAAAGCCTGCTCAAAATCACACAGTAAAACTTAGGATCTGAAGTTATGTCCATTTAAGGTCAAACGCTTGACCTTAACCACTATCTTACCTCTGCATGACCTTTCCTCTGAGCACAGAGAGAGGTTTATTATGATTCCTCCCCATCACACCTTCCACTGTGAAGATGTATTTCAAAACCGAAGGGACACTATTAGGAAATACATCACATGCTATTAGTGAGACTACCAAACAGGAACAAAATACTGTGGTGGGCAATTCCAATTGACACTCTCATATTTTATCATTTCTCAGAATAGAAAACAAAAGAAAATCAAGAAATCTCAAGCCTGGCTTTTTGAAGATAACAGCTTACTTTAACACCAAATTTTATTTGTTTTTTATTCCACGATTTATCAGCATCATAATTGGTTTCTGAATACATGTTATAATAATCTTACCCAGAAATATATAAGTAATTTTAAAAGTGAAAGATATTTGATTACTAATCATAATTTCTAAAATATAGTGTCCTACTTATTTGATTTAAAATATTATTTTATTCTGTATTTTCACTTTCAAATTTGGAACTTTTCTTAATGACTTTTACCTCAAGAGTCTTTACACTGTCAATGAGACACTTTCCCTTTTGAGGTATATATGTGCCAATTTTCCACTAAAAATGTATGATGCTTCATTTACATGTGAATGGAGTTTTAGAAGTCCATTCTGCTGAAGTAAATTTCTCTATCCTGAGTGTCTATGCCACTAATCATTTGGAATACTTAGCACCAACCACTATATTTAGCCATTGTAAAATAGTACCATGAGAAGAGAGGGAAAGCATAGAGCCATGTAATAATGAACATCTTTGTTGTTTTTTTTTTTTAATTTGTTGAATCTACCACAGCCATCTGTAGGTCACAGGCCCTGCATGGGAAAAGCACTACATGGCTCAAGAATGTGTGAGAAAGTAAAGCCATTCAACGTCCAATGTCAGAAAAGTCATTTGTTTTGTGCATATAACCATTCCAAAGTCTTGAACAGTTAGGAAAAGTCTGCGAGGAAAAGAAATTCTTTTGTCAATTGAAACTGCTAAAATGTGAGAAGAGTTTATAAGCATTTGCGGGAAAGATGTCCATTCACAGCTCTCTCCTTTGTGACAAAATATACAGTCACATGTAGAGAAATTAAACTTGAGAGACAACTGATCAACAATATAAGATGTTTTGGGGTAAATCATTAAATAATAAAAACTCACTCATATATGACCCCATTCCCATGGTTAAGACTCATGAGAAAGAACAAAAACATAAAGTGACCAAAATCTTCTTCCATTGTGCCCAGCTATTCACTTTTTCTATGAATTGTATCTACTTCCATTTTGCAGAAATTGTTCATGGCTCCCTCTGAATCACTGCCCCTTTCTTTAACATATTTATTGCCCTTTAGTTTGCATAACTTTCCTAACATAAAAAAACAATATAAAAGGTCTCTCTCTCTTTCTTTCTCCCTCCTCCCTTCTTTCACAATCAAATTTCTAGAGTCCTTGTATCATCACTTTTTTAAAAAACCCATTTTCTCCTCTACCAATTAAATTCTAGCTTTACTCTCCATTATTTGTATATATCAAATTCTTTTTTAGTCCTTAACTTTTTGCATTACTTAGAGAGTTTCTGATCAAAGGCCAATCAGGAAGGCCTTAGTAGTAGTCTTCTAAAGTTAAAACCTGGCTCTGATATCTATCTTCTGTGTGATCTTAGACACATTATTTAACTTCTTAGTGCCTCAATTAGAGGTGAAAATAGCAAACTACTTGGATAGTTATGAAAATTAATGAGACAGAGTGCGTAAAACCACCATCATAGACCATGGCGCAAAGTTGCAATGACTGATGGTTTTGTTAATACTACTATAATTAATAGATCACTAATAATTATTACTGTTTAAATGCCATGTGCCACCTCCTGATCATGGGTCACAATAAGAGACCTGGAAGTCTGTCACCAAGTTCCATAATAAGAGCACAATCAGAAGGGAAGCAGTTTGCCTGAGTAAGCCTACCTCCTTAGAGGTATCTCGTTTCTTTTCTCAATAGCTGTGCTTAAAGCTTTATCTTGATATCATTCAATCAACCAAGCAAAATAATTACTGTATTCAAATAATAGTGATTTTAGGGTTTAACCAGTTTAGTTTTGCTGTTTAAAAAAATCATCTCATGGAACAGTTTAATAATATTAATTAATGGGCATAAAACAAAAGATATAGGAACCCTACAAGTTCTATAAACAAGAACTAAGAGATTTCAAAAATAGTATTCTATTCTGAACATGGCCATATTTTGAAAATGGGAATCAGGGTGGTCCAGATTCTAGAAAATGTCCTCTGGGATACAACTTCACTCCTTTTTAGGTATGTTTACAACCGAAAGGGTGGCAACAATCCATTTTCAAATATTTCAGGATATTTTTAGTTTAAAAACAGAAAATATTTTTATGCCTGTCATAGTGAATATCTTTACAGCAGACAGTATTTCTTGATCAACAGCATGATACTACATAAATGCTACATGCTAAGGAATACAGGAGAAACTAAGGATGAACATGTCCTCTTTGGAAGATTGGGTAGAAAAGATATGTTTACCAGAAGCAGACCCTAGGTCAAGATTTTGACAACTGTGATGATGTATATATTCCTAAATTATGCTCCTTAGCTTCTTGTTAAGAGTTTGAACAAAAGTGGATGGATAGACAGACAGAGATTATGATAAATAGATAGATAGATATGCATTCAAATATTGTCATGCAAAACATTGCCATGTGAGGTACATATTTTCATAATGGTTTCTGCTCACCATACATTCGGAACTCTTTTTTGGAAACTGACGTCCAAGCAAATTTATTAGTCTTAAAAAATGTTTTGCATTCACAATTAAGTTTTTGAAAAAAAAGTACCCAAATTAATTATAAATCTAGCTTATCAAGGTTGGTTCCAATTATATTAAATTAAATGCATTTTTGAAGACTATCTTCTTTTTAAGAATATCCAAGAATAATATGAAAGGCAACTCTGAAGTTTGAAAATTAAACCATGGGCTTTTTCTAAAATCTGTACTATGAATTACACTTTGCCTATAGGTTTTTGTTCTGATTTAACTGTGTCTATATGATATAACTGTGAAACATGTCTGTACATACCACACACACATTTTGTTAATCATTTATTCTCGCACATTGTTTAAGGCATTTTTTGAAACTCTACACGACTAGTTTTACAAAAGAATAGATGCTTAATATGTTCCAGAGGCATGCATATTGACTCTCTGTAATGGGTAATTTTGTATTTATATCTGTGTTTAATTAATTTTATTTGTCAACTTGACTAAGTCACAGGATACTTAGATGTTTATTTAAACATTCTCTCTGGGTGTGTCTGTAAGGATGTTTCTGGATGATACTATTATTTAAATACTGAGTAAAGGAGATTTCCTCCCTTAATTTGGGTGGGTATCATGCAGTACATTAAAATCCTGAATAGAGCCCTGGCTGGTGGCACAGTGGATAAGGAGCCAGCTTGCAAACCCAAAGGTTGCTGGTTTTATTCCCAGCCAGAGCACATAACCAGGTTGCAAGCCAGGTCTCCAACCAGGTCTGTGGCTGGAGGCAAGTGAAAGGCAACCCATACATTGATGCTTCTCTCCTTCTCTATCTCTCTTCCTTCCCAGCTCTCTAAAATAATAAATAATTTTTTTTAAATCCTGAGTAGAACAAAAAGGTGAAGAAAGGGAAAATTTACTCTCTACTTTTGATCTGGACTTCAGTCTTCTCCTGTTCCTCAAATGATATTTACATTGTCACATTGCTTGTCAGACCCACAGGCTTCGCCTGAAACTGCAGTCCCAGCTTTCTTGGGTCTCCCTCTTCCAGAATGTGGGATTAATCAGCTTCCACAGTTGTGTGAGCCAATTTCTTTCTCTCTCTCTCGTTATTGAAGGAGGGAGGGAGGAGAATGGTGCAGGGATTAAGACATATAATTGGTAGGAATGAAATAGGGGGAATTTAAGAACAGCATAGAAAATGCAGAAGCCAAAGAACTAATGCACATGACCTCTGGACATCAACTAAAGGGAGGAGGATTGCTAGAGGGAGGGAAGTGAAGTACTGAATGAAGGGGGACAACGGAGGAAAATTGGGACAACTGTAATAGCATAATCAATAAAATATACTTATAATTAATTAATTTATTAATTAATATCCTAAATTGACCCTCTAATTTTCTTTATCCCATTTTATATCTTTGTCTTCTTGCTTTGGTTACTAGATTTCTACAGTGTTATCTGCCAACTCTTCTACCAGCATATTTTTATCTTATGAAATGATTCATACTATACACTTCTTGGCCTATGTTTGGTTGACTCTCTTGAAATATTAATCATATTTAAAAATTATATTCTACTTATGTATTGCTCATTTACTGCTTGTCTCTCTCATTTTGTTTTTCAAAATTGTATTGCTATTATCTGTTATCTCCTTTGATTTCTCTTTGTTGGTTGATTATATTTTGCTTTTTTTTTTAATATTTTGTTTCATTATTTTTAGAAAAAGGGGAAGGGAGAGAGGCAGAGAGGGAGAGAGACATCAATGTATGGTTGCGTTTCACCTGCCCCCAGCCACAGACCTGACTGGAGACCTGGTTTGCAACCTGGTTATGTGCCCTGGCTGGGGAATCGAACCTGCGACCTTTGGGTTCGCAGGCGCCTTATCCACTGTGCTACCAGCCAGGGCGTTTTCTGCTTTTTTTTTTGCTTTTTTTAAAAATTATCTGAGAAATTTTCAAGGGACTCCATTTTAAAGGGATTTTAAGGGACTTTAGGCCAATTTATGCATTTATTTCTCCATGTTTAACTAACTCAAATGCATTTGTCTCAAAAATATTTCTACTCTTATAATTTAGAATTTAATTTCAAATTCCTTTTCAGCTCATTAACTTAATACAACTTATATGGATATTCCATTCTTCTTTCTTGAATTACTTTGTTTCCACTGCACAGCTAGCTGAGTGCATGATCTATTTTTCTTCCTCTTTTCTCCTTCAATTTGTACCCCAATCTTTTCAAATATCTAGGTATTTTCCAGAGTGTTCTTTTAAGGCCTACAAATGCTTTTAAATTACCTTTTATGTTCTATGACAGTGTTGTCTCATAGAAACTTACTGGGAGCCACAAATGCGAATCACATATGCAATTTCAATTTTCTAGACATCACATTAAAAAGAAAGAAAAAAGAGCAGGTGAAATTAATTTTAGCAATAAAATCTATTTAATCCAGTATACCCCAAATGTTATTTTAACATGTAATCAATTGATGTAATCAATTTTTTCAAAATCTTCATGTGTGTTTTACATTTATAGTGCCTTTTAAGTTGGACCAATCACATTTTAGCTTCTTTATAAATATATGGATAGTGGCTACCATATTGGACACCACGGTTCTAGGCACTTGCACAAATCTAAGTCACAGTACCTGCCTCCAAATAGCATATGGTAAAATAATCCAGACATATTAGCTTAAAATAAAGCAAAGCACTGCATAAGGACTAAAGTTGTATGGGTTTATCCAGGAAAAAAAAAATGCATGTAAATAAGATTATAATTGCAGAAAGGGCATTCTTAAGGAAGGAATGCTTATTCAAAGAGTATTAAAAGTAAGTTCATAGTAAAGGGTGTGTTCAGGACATGATGCTGGAGAGTTTAACAGTGGCAGATTTCACCAACATTGCATTCTAGCCTAAAAGTTTGAAACCATAGGGAACAAGTAAGTACTTTTAAACATGGAAAAGTTGTGATCAGATCTACATGTGTGACAATTTTCAAATTGTACAGTAGAGAGCAGATAGAAAAAGGGTCATATTGGAAGCAAGGAGATCAGATAAAAATCTCAGGGAGTCAGCCAGTCAAGAGGTGGCATGAGACAAATATGACTGTGGACATGGGAGTTCCAAGTGAAACAGCTTGGAAGCCTTTGAACAAGGCAAACTCACAACATAGTTACTATTAGCATGAGTCAGGACAGGTCAACAAGAGGAAGTAAGTGAGGACATTATTATGACCCTTCATTTGTGACTTTGGGAGAGGGAAAAGTTCCATTCACCAAGATCAAAATTACAAGATAAAGGAAAGGTAGTTTGAGGTTAACAATGATATATCATTGCATTTGGGGTATGATCCTCTATTGGAAAACCAAGTAGAAATGTTCATTTAGTAACCAAACATGGATTTGGAGCTCAGGAGAAATACAGAAAGACAGCTAGCAATAAGAGTAGAATTTTCAGTGCCCTAAAACAAGACACAATGTGAATGTTTTTAAAAAGATGAAAAGTTGAATGAAATGAAAGGACACTATACTGAGTTTTCTTTAATGCAAACACTAAACATATATATGCAACAAAATAGAAATGAAACACTTTACCAGTGACTTGTATACATACATCTTACTTGGCAAGACATTACATTTTTCATGTTAACAATATAGTAGACCTGGCTAGTGGCACAGTGAATAAGGCACCAGCCTGGAAACACAAAGGTCGCTGGTTCAATTCCCAGCCAGGGCACATAACCAGGTTGCAAACCAGGTTTCCAGCCAGCTCTGTAGCTGCAGGCAGGTGAAAGGCAACCATACATTGATGTCTCTCTCCCTCTCTGCCTCTCTCCCTCTCCCTCTCTCTAAAAATAATAAATAAAATCTTTTTAAAAAATAAAAAAAAACCAATATAGTAGATAGGTTTATTAAATAAACTCAAAAATAGCCAAAGTTTACAATTAATTTTTTTCAAAAGATGATTTAGAAACTACTTATATAATTCACCAACATATGTTCAGAACAGGATTGTACAGATGAGCCAAGATGAGATTTATTCAGAGTAGTCACCTGATGTTACCTTTGTGTCCATGTGCTATATTTACTCTTAACAATTTAACAGCAAAGAAGGTTTTCTTCCTCCTGCCACTAAATATGTGGTGTCTTTTCAAAGACCAGTTCTCCAACTCCCTGATACTAATTACCTAAAACTAGCATCAGATTTTACATAAGACTGGTCCCTACATCAGATTCCAGTTGCAAGGCCCAGACCTCCTATAATGCTGATGAATTAGCTATAAATCAGGGTTCCCACAATGGCCCTCTCATGTTCAACTGATTACAAAGGCTACTACTTAGGAACAGCCAAATGGAAGAGATACATAGGGCAAGGTATGGCTCCTATGCCCTCTCTTCAAATACAATACTTTCCTAGCACATTCAGGAGCAATCTGAACTTCATTCTTAAGAAATGTTTATGCAGGTTTTATTGCATAGGCATGATTAAATCATTGGCCATTAATATCCATGCTCCTCTCCCCTCACTGGAAACTGGGTAGAAGGACTAAAAGTTCTATCCCTTTAATCACATGGTGGATTTCTCTGTCAATAGCCCCTCTCCTGATGCTATCTGGTGGTCACCAAGAGTCATCTGATTAGCATAAATCCTTGTATGGGTAAAATGGGTTACTGTGAATGATAGTTTCCCCTCTCACCTATATCACTTAGGAAATTCCAATGATTTTAGAATCTCTGTGTCAGGAACTGAAGACAAAGACAAAATATATATAATATTTTTTTTATCATAGTCTTCCTCATACTTTATATTTCAACATTTTGTTACCTCAAAAAGTTTAGTACATTTAAAACCTCCCTCTAGAGAAAATGATAATAGATTTGGAAGCATCTAGAATGGTTTACAATTGTTAAAGACCAAAAGTTCAATCTAGTAAATTTGAAGACCTAAATGGCTTTATTGAGCGGTTTATGAATTAAATTTAGCAAGTAGAGAGGAGCTCAGAGAAGCTATACAATATGGAAGGTTTTTATATGCAGAAACCAGGCAAGCCAAGAAAGTTATTAGCAAAAATTATTTTTTTTAAAGATTTTATTTCATTATTTTTAGAAAGAGGGGAAGAGAGAGAGGCAGAGAGGGAGAGGGACATCAATGTATGGTTGCTTTTCACCTGCCTCCAGCCACAGACTTGACTGGAGACCTGTTTTGCAACCTTGTTATGTGCCCTGGCTGGGGAATCGAACCTGAGACCTTTGGGTTCGCAGGCCGGCACCTTAGAAAAAATTTTTTAAAAGGATTATTTTAGACAAAATTTCCCTCCTTTTGAGGAAGTCAAGGGTCTTTCTTATTAGACAGATTGCCTCAGCTTTCCTTGGGGGATGGAGAAAGCCTATATGACAGTTATCACATTACTGACCAGAAAATTCCAGATTTGCCTATTAAAATTTCATTCCTGGAGAAGACTAAAACTTCCATTGGTCAAGTGATTAAGTCTAGGTTCAGGGCCATGAGCTTTGGACACAGATTTGGGGACTGTTTTTTCCACCTGAACACAATCCTAAATCATGTGACATGATTTAAGCATCATTTTCATGACTTTAATTATGTAATTAAAGTTAAAGCAATAATAGCAATGAAAACATCCCTTGAACACACGCTATTTGCCAGGCACGTCATGCCATGCAAGGGCCTCACACAATTCAGTTTGATCCTCACAAACGAGTCAGTCCCCTAGAGATTATTTTCAGACTCACATGCAGATTTTTTGCTGTGTGCTCTCCGATCCATTTCTCCCCACTTCCTGCTGTTGGGACAGTGTTCCAGCTGGTTTCTAACTGTGTTCACCCAATGGGAGGTGCTGGTGCAAGACTGGAGGGTAAAGGGAAAGTTGAAACAAACACACTTTGTTCTTGCTCTGCCTGAAGCAGCAAGAATCTTCTTTCAAATTGCAGCTCCAGCTGGCAATACCACCTGTGCCACCCCCCAGCACCTCCGTGGAATGGTCCTCATAGGCCTGGGATCGGGAGTTTGGAAACCTACTTTCTCTGCTTTCCCCTTCTATCCCTGCAGGACTTGGTGGCTTCTGGCTGTTGCTAATCTTTGGGGTGTCTCAGCAGTTTGTATTTGGCTTCTAAGATCTTCCACTACCTGTGTATAGTCCAGTATATGCTGATTTAGAATGTCTCTGCTTTTATATATATGAGATACATATGTGTGATTTATATATGTACTTTATTCAAGAGAATATACTCATGCTTTGAAAACTTGAGAAACTAAAACCAATAAGGTGATTGAACCAGTCGGTGCTTGGCCTCAAGTAAACAGGTTCAAGAGTCCACATTTTTCGCAATAAACTCAAGTGAACTAACCTACTCTAAAACATACTAAATTAAATTAAAGTGTAAAACAGAATGTACTAAACTGCACAGTACTAAGCTCTAAAGTGATCATTACACCTAACATTCATGGGTCACTTCCTATGGTCAAATATTATTCCAAGTGCTCTATATGTATAAACTCATTTAATCCTCATTTGAAGCTTATGAGGTATTATTATCCTCTTATTTTATGTATTATATTTTTACAACATTTAAGAGTGAACACTATCTCCGTGAATTTTTCAAGTATTTTTTTTTCATTTTATTGTTGCTGTATTACATCCATTCCCTTTTTGTTCCCCTCTGTCCCCCTCCCCACCCACCCATTCCCCCCAAAGTCAATCCCACCTGTTGTCCATGTCCATGGTTCCTTTATACTAGGTTCTTGTCTAAGCTGCTCCCCTTCCTTGCCTCTGCCTCCCCCCCTCCCCCAACCCTTTTCCCCTGACCACTGAAGGCCTATTCCTTGTATTCATATATTTGGTTCTGTTTTGCTTATTGTTAGTTTTGTTCATTATTGCCCTGTAATGGGTGAGATCATATGATATTTGCCCTTCACTGACTGGCTTAGTTCACTAAGCATAATACTCTCCAGAGGATGAACTGATTCTTTTCCTACTAGATTCTGAACATTTTCTCAAATACATCTTATAGTTTTGTGCACAAAACAGGCAATCAATAAAAATAATCAGGAATGCTTTATGCCTTTATTGAAGCTGGCCCATCAAGATCTTGTTCTATCTTCTATAGCAAGAAACTCCAAATACTTAGAAAACCTTGAGGTGAATTTTGCCTCTCTTTTGGTTGTTGTTCTACACAAATCAATCACAAATGCATGTAGACTATAAACTATTGCTAAAGTGTGCCAACAGGAACTATAATATCAGCCCATGAAAGGAAAGAGAAATTATTTTTAAGAGGACCAAGTGATGGCCAGCTGCAGATGATAAAGTAATGTGGCAGCAGGTTCTATGTGATAGGATTCATCCCCCTTCCCTGACTCCCATCTCAGTCTGGTGAATTTTAATAACATGTCTTTTGATATTTCTCTTGATGGCCAAGCTCAAATGTTAGAGCTTCCTTTTTCTCAACCCCTGAGCTGAGAAGTGGCAGAACAATCAGGTTTAATTCTTCCTGGCACAGTCTGGTTTTTAAATGCTGCTAAGAAAGTTCATTTAGAGAGTGATAGAAAAAGAATGCAGTTGAGGAATCTATATTTATATATCTTCATATGCAGCTTATGTATACAGTAGGCTTGTCACACTGAAAAACACTATAAGATAGAACATGACCTCATAGGGTCACCTAAACCATTAAAGGGGTGGAGGGGAAGAGAGAGCGAAAAGAAGTGAATGAACCAAAGGTAGCTGTATTTTAGACTCATGAAACCAACAGGTAAGTCTGCTGAGAAATACCTCAGAATTTTCATGCAGAAAGTTTTAAAAAGCATGAAATTAGACTAGAAATGATGACACACAAAGTTAGAGGGGAAGAGCAAGGTAAAAACTAGCTATCTCCTTTCTTCACCAAAAGTGATGGTCTATGCCAGGCTGAAGCAGAGGGTTCAGCGTGCTGGGCTTCTGTGTAACCTCTTGGAATGTGGACCCAGGGGAAGCTGAGAGTTTCCATCCTCTTCACATAACATGCCATTGAAGTTGGAAAGACTTCAGAGTAATATGGCCCAAAGCCAGCACGTTTCGGCTGAGAAGGTCTAAAGAGCTTGTGTTTCTGCCAAAATGTACATAGCTGGTTTATGACCAAGAGGCAAAAGACCTAGTGTCCTTAAATGGTGTATTCCTTTGTCTACTTCCTGCCCTGAAATAAGCTTCAGGCATGTAAAAAAACTGACTGTGCCTCAAATAACTTTATAAACTAGTCTCTGGAATGTGTGTACCTGGTAAAAGAGAAGTTGTAAAAAATGCAGCATTCTCTGGGACAGAAGGGACATAAACATAATAACAGAACAAACCTCAAATGCAAAGAACGCACTTGCATAACCTGGTAATTATCCCTCTTTGCTGCAGTGTTTATTAATCTGGTTTTATCTTCTGTTGATTCTAAAATTTAAGACAGGGCCCTAGCTGGTGGCTCAGTGGACAAGGTGCTGGCCTGCAAACCCAAAGATCGCTGGTTCGATTCCCCAGCCAGGGCACATAACCAGTTTGCAAGCCAGGTCTCCAGCCAGGTCTGTAGCTGGAGGCCGATGAAAGGCAACCTTATACTGATGTCTCTCTCTGCCTCTCCCCCTTTTCCTCTCTTTGAAAATAATAAATAAAATCTTTAAAGATAAATAAATAATAAAATTCAAGGCAAAAGAACCATTGCCTTCACTTGGTTTTTAAACAAAAAGGAGCAAAAAAAAAAAAAAAAAAAGGTTAAAATAATTTATTACAAAAGATGGTTTATTTTTTTCCTGGCAAATGCATTCTGTAACTTTTGCTGCCATATCTCTGGCACTTTTCTCCATTCCAAGCTCCATGGAACTTGATTGCTGCTAAGTTGCCCCTGGAATAGTTTCCTTCATGCCAATCCAACTACACTTGGCTCCTGTTTCTGGCGTTGATTCCTGGAACACAATGAAATTGGATGTTCTTGAAGGTATCTGACACTGAGAATAGAATCTGATACCTCGGGGTTAGCATTTATCCAAACAGTTAGGCCTCAAGGGGGTAAACGGCACTGCTTTATTTCTCCCGAAGAAGACCTGATGACTGGTCACTGGTATGGAGGGTGGAGGTGAGTACATCTTTCCCACATTCATCTCAGACCTGACAAGCATTGAGCTTCAATTGGTCTTGAACAATACAAGGCTTACAAGAGTGAGACTATTAGCTTGTTTAAGGTGAAAATCCTAGGCATAAATTTATAATTCTGACTTTTGGAAAATGCATTACTCATTTTCCTTAAATCACCTACTTGTTGCCATTATTATGTAAGTAATAATAAAATAAGAGAAAAGTATTAATGAAATAATTCATTTTTGTGAATTCTTCGGAGGTTCCCTTGGCTCAGCTCATTCAATGATAAATCCTCCAACATATGCAGTGCTGACTGTATCTCAGCTCTAGTTTAATAGGAGTCTTCTTTACGTAGAATTCCCTATTGAAGGAAGTCCTCTTTGGCAGGAGATGTAGCGGCTTTGGTCCATCTTGGTCTGACCAGATTTAATTAATGGAACACACTCACTTACCCTTAGACCAGAGGACACAGCAAGTTCCCCTCTGATTCTCTCAGGAAAACATTGGTCATGAATGCTTCATGTCTGCTAGCTTTATACCCATCAGGCCCTGTAAATAACACTATTGAAGACTTTATTCACTACACCTGACTCAGGTGGTGGAGACCCAGACTGTGTCCTGGTGAATCAGGTGGCACTCCCAGCTTTCTCACAACTCTTTCAAGAAAACTTCTATAAAATCTACCCATCAATTCCAAAAGTCAGGACCCTTTCCACACCAGAAGTTTGGAGGATTGATTTGTTTGGGTTGCTAGACAGACTGTAAATGTTAACCTAGAACATACGAAAGTAAATGTTTGGATAATTGAATATGGCATGAGGAAAACAGGAGACAAGATGCAGTAAAAAGGAGAAATGATATTTTTATCTTAAAATGAGATGTAGAAATCTAATGGGAGAAAAAGACATGAAGGCTTATGGTAGTTACAAAGCTAACCATTTGAGTAATAAAAATATATAGCTATCAATATTCAGAGGATGAGATGTAATGAGGCTTTTGAACTAAATTATCATCTCTCACATTGGGAAACAGTAGAGCTTGTCTAAAGTGGAGAAACTAAATAAGGGACATATAGATTTCAAGGTCACATTGGTAAATAAGAGTGCAAACCATTTAAGAGACCTGCTGTGTCTTACAAAGCTGCTAATCGGTGGGGAGAGGAAGAAACCCACTGTCCTTATTCATATTCCCCTGTTATTGGATGACTTAACGTGCATCTTTGTTCTGGCCTAATAAATTTCTTTTCTTATGTTAGTATGATTGCATAATGTAATCTAAACAAATAAGAGAAATCTCACTTTTATAGTGGCAAAACATTATGAATCAAAAAGTAGAAAAGGACAGCCTATCCAAAGAGTCAATAGGATATTTCATTTATATATAAAAATCTATCCAAATGTATTAAGAAAAGACTAACAATCCCTTAATAGGATTGATTTTTTTAAATGTGACTAATCACACAAAAATATGTGTGAGAATGCCATAGGTTCATTAATGTCATTATTCTAACAATATAATATCTTTGGATTGAATTTAAAGTTCACAGACTTTTGGAGTCATCTAATCAGATTCCAGAGATAGCTGGGAACATGTGGGGATATGGAATGTGCTGATCAAATGTCCTTTTCCATGGTACAACTCTGCATTCCTCATCTTCTAGGAATCCTGACAGACTTCAGGATAGTGGGCCTGATGTAGGTGAGAGAACTGGAACTGGCTGGAGGAACAGGGCCAAGAAGGAACACAGGGCAGTATCTTTCCTAAAGAACTAACAGATACAGCTCCAAGATTTACTGTAGACCCTACAGTAATTGAAGGTCCACTAATTGAAGATCACTTTTAAAAAGTATCGAGCTATGCTTTCTGAAAAATAAAATAAAATCTATCATTTCTGAATTCCCTGCCCTTCTTAATCAACACTCCACCCCAACCCACTTTTCTATGGAAGCGTTTTCTTGATAAAGAAGACAGAAATTATTGTCAGGGACAGAGAAGGAATGTAGTCATCAGACAAAATCATGTGTCCTACCTTAAATATGGAAGAAAATTGGAGTGTGTGTAAAACCTCATGGATTGGCAACAGTATTTGTGAGATTGCTACCCTCCTAGCAGGAAGGTAGGAAAGTCCACCAGCTTTCACGTAAGTTATAAACCTGCCTGTCTTGTGATAACTTCTGGTTATTACAACACCAAACCAGAGGCCATTAACCATCATCACAGCTTTGGTCCAGAATAAGTTTTCTTTAGCTTAGACTCACAAACTACAGATGATACTTTGCATCTCATAAAATCAACTTTTATTAAAATTAGACTTTTCTTTTTCCTCCAACCAAACAGATTATAAATCTCCTAACAGTCTCCATATTCAAGGGGCATATGTTTGGTGTTTTGATTGAAACAAGGAAAATATGTTTTCCACAAAAGATTGAAAATATGGCCCAAAAAGTTTTGCTAGAAGGTAGCAACTTCATGCAACACATCCCAAGAGCTGAGCATTCATTTAAGAAGGGCAGTAATAAAGAACTTTCTGAAATGTCTTCTCAGTTACTTGTCATTTGTGTCTTCATCACAATGAAGATATGATATGAAATCGGAATGCTGATTTCATATATTTTTTCAAAAAGAACTTCACTGAATGTGACCCATATAAAAGTTATATGGTTAGTATAATTATATGGTTAATATATAGAATTGAGTATTATATTAATGCATCATATGCATTTTATGAATATCATTATATGTTAAAAAATAATACCAATTTTCAATGCACGTATTTATATATAAAAATTAACTCTCGGTGAAAGATTGTACTCAGGAATGTTTTCAGTATCCATACTCAACTTGAAGTAAGTACTCAGTGAGGTAACCATCTGGATGTATACATAGTTGTAAACTTAATCCCTGTTCTCCGATTACATATAATTCAGTGTATCAAAACATATGTGTTCTTCCTTTACTGCTGAGATGCCTGCCCAACATGGGGTGAATGTGAGAACTGGGGTGTTAGTTGAACGCACTAGCCAAAAGACTAATCATGGAGAGATTTCACCTGAGAGGCAGCCGGGAGACAAACCCCTCCCCCAGGACAGCATTAGTGAAAAGTTCCAGCCAATGAGTTTTATTCTAACGTAAATCAAAAGTGACTGAGCATTGTATTGCAATTTCCCCAGGCTCAATTTAATTTGGAATGGGGACAAAACAAGGATGACTCACAAACTGAAGGACATTTTCCATTATAGAATGAGAATGAAAATTTATATGCCTTCTTACCAAGCCTTAGGGAGCTACCTCATTGCTACTACATGGAAAATACCCAAAAAGGATTAGCCCCATGGAACAAAAGAAGCAACATGATAAATTCACGTGACAAGCAACAAGATCCCAAGGGAGGGCAGCAAATGCTTTAAAAGGAAATTTCAGATCCCTTTGTTCTAGGTTTATCAGCACTAGGGAGCTTAATTTCATGAAGCGTTAGAAAGAAGGAAAATGTGGCCCACACTCTGCTTAAATCAGACCTCTTAATCCTTCTAAATTGCTCTGTCTGGTTTAGAAAGATCCGCTTACAACTGTCATTGTACAAGTGTAAACACAAGAGCTCTCAAGTCCTTCTTTGTGCTTCAGATCATCCAGACATCATTCACATCTCATTTTACAGGCTAACCCTCAGTAGCAAGCACTACAGGCTTCTTTAAACCACGAACCCCAGTGCAAGGCACATGTATAATACATGTCTTTGCATGTCTGGGTTTCCCTATAAGGGCATTCAGTTTTATTCCCATCACAATTCTTGTTTATAGCTCACTGGATTTATAGCCATCCTCTTAAACATCTGCAGTCATTTTTTCTCTCTCCTTTTTTGAGGAAAAAGCCAACTCTCTCTATAGGACATAAAACAGGTATTTTCTCCTAGTTTAAAGGGAGATGTTCTTTCTGTTTTGACCACTGAAATAAGTAAAACAAAAGACTCAAATACTGTCAAGAGAATTAAGATGAGGTACTTGGCCCTAGACTTTAAATACTTCTGGAAATTTTCATTAGACTTCAAGTCAGGAAAACAGGGCCCTAAATCCATAACTTTCATTAATTTGTTGTGTAGCTGACAGTGAATCTCTTCATTTTCTTTGTGCTTCACAGAAATATAGACTTTTTAAGCCAAAGGGTGACATGGCAAGGGGCACCTTAGAACTTCATCCAAAACAACACTGTTGTTCTAGGCAGAGGGTCCTGGATCCCAAACCAGTCGTTCTACCTCCCATCGGGGAAGAACTGGAACTCTCTCTTGAACTGATTTCATTGTTCACTTACTATTCCCTCCACTATGCTGGCCCAGTTTCTTTAGCCAAGGCTTAATGAAGGAAAGGTTGGTTTCCTATTACAACTGGCTTGTAAGGATCAGACAAAATATTTGACCTGGAAGTATATTAAAAACTATTAAATGTAGCCTGAATGTAAGCAGTTGAATATTTTAAACCTAATAATGACTATAAATGATGTTTGCTCCCTTTAGAGTTACTCAGATTTTAATAATTCAGTGTTAGCAAGAAAGAGATCATCTTTCATGTTTCCAACATTGACCCAAAAAATCTGAATATTTATAAAAATATATAAACACATAGTGATACATATAACATATGCAGTGCATATATAACATATGTATACATATATGCATAGACAAGGCCTGTCTGGAAAAAGTCCAGCCACTGTTAATATAACAAGAACAGTTTGTGGAACATAGGTGTAACCTGGTAGCCAAGATGAGAGGACTGGAATGTGTGAACAATGACAACTTCGCTGTACTAGTCAGTGGGAACATTAGACACCATTGAGTGGGCATGTGTACTATGTGGCCATTGCATTCAAAATGGCTGAGCAAGTAGAGCAATGAATCTATATCAAATTTTGCATTAGGCTTGAACATTCCACTTTGGAAACTATTCTGATGATGCAGAAAGTCACAGTTATGGGCAACTGGGGATTGATAATTTCATTACAACAACTCACTCCCTCATGCATCATGTTCAGGCAGAGTTTTTTGGTGAAACATCAAATAGCCCAGATGACTCAGGCTCCCCACAGCCCAGATTTAGCACCCTGAGGTTTCCGACTTTTCCCAAAACTAAAATCACCTTTGAAAGGAAAGAGATTTCAAATCATTGATGAGATTCAAGAAAATATGACAAGGCAGCTGGTAGAACTGTGTGAGGTCTCAAAGTGGCTACTTTGAAGGGGACTGAGTCATCATTGTCCTGTGTTCAGTGTTTCTTGTATCTTGTAGCTTCTTCAATACATGTCTCTATTTTTCATGTTACATGGCTGATAACTTCTAGACCAACCTCATACATATGAAATAGCTATGAACTAAATTGCTATGAACTCTGTTTTGTGCCCTCCCCAAATTTATATGTTAAAACCCTAACCACCCTCTAATATGACTAGACTATATTTGGAGATTTGGTCTTTAGGAGATAATTAAGATTAAATAAAGTTGTGAGGGTAGGACCCTCATCAAGTAGGATTGATGGCCTTATACAGAAGAGGAAGATTTTCTCTGTCTCTTCCTATACTCACGCACAATGAGGGAGCCACAGGAGCACAGTGGGAAAGCAACCATTCGCAAGCTAGGAAGAGAGCTCTCACCAGAAACAGATTCAACTGAACCTTGACCTTTGACATTTAGCCTCCCATTAAAAAATAAGTTTCTATTTTTAAGCGCCCCCCACAATCTGTGATATTTTGTTATAGCAGCCAGAGCAGACTAATACCCTACTTTAGAGTAAACCACAGATAAATATAATGTAAGGACAAATTGAACTGGAAAATACACACTTTAGGTTGAAAGGCATTTGCAAATACATAAAAAGTCAGCAGTGCTTGTTTGTTCCTTTCCATGCCACTTCCTGACACTTGCTGGCTTTTAGAGGTTGCTAATATGACACTCAGTGACAATACCAAACACAACAACTCAATTAGATTATTGTTACCATGATTACATGCAGCAGAAATATTGCATGCCTTATTCCAGAGCAATAAAAAATGTTGTGGAGTTGTTGTTTTTACTTCCAAAAATATATAGCTGTCTGAGAGGAGGGAGAGAAGCTCACGTTTTCTTTTTTTAATCAGCAACAAACAAGAACATTGAGGAAAAAAAAAAAAAAAAAGCTTTATCTTTTGTGAGCTGCTTCCTCCCACTAGTGAATTCAGAACTGTCCCTAATTGTGGCTGGTGATAGGAGGCCACAATACCCGAGTCCTTTCACCCAACACTAAGCATTTTAATCGATGAAATGGCCTGAGTGGTACTTATTTTCAAGGAGTTGTTTTTCCCTTCCTCTCAAGCATTTGGTTTCAAGAACAATTTTTTTTTTTTTTTCCAATATCGCTTTTCTCTTTTTCCTTGCCAGAAAATCCAAACTCTTTTTCAAAGATTAGATTACCAGCCAGTGACTTTCCTTTGTTGAAAGGGCTTTCTAACAAAGGAGGGGGCCTTTCAGGATAAAACAAGATGCCTTGAAGCATTGGGTTCCAAGATATTGGCAAACTTCATAAAGCTAAGTAAACTTGTAATGGGTTTTACTATTTTAGCATTAAATTAATGATCTTTCTTCCTGAAAAAGAAAAAAGAGAAGATGTTTTCTTTCTTCCCTCTCCTCTAAAAACAATGCTATCAATAAAGGGTTTCTCTAGTCTAAAATGGGAGAGAGTCCTTTACCACATCATTTATGTTTTTAAAAATCTGAAAATATTTTGATTGTATATCAAATAAATGGAATAGTTTTTATATACACATTCCCATGATAAGCTCTTGATTATTTTTATCAATTTAAATCATGCAGCAAAATAAAAAAAAAATAGTGAAAAACATGTGCCAATATAGAATCTCCTTGGTACTTTTCCCCAAGTATTTAGTGCAACCCCAAAAGTGTTAAAGAATATTTCCCTTAGTATTAAGATGCCTATTTTATTAAATTAATATGTAGCAAAAGACATTCCCTTTATGTGTACTGCCTTGCTAGGACTTGATTTGAAAAAGAATAGTATAGCACTAAAAATTTATATATATATATATATATATATATATATATATATATATATATGGCATTCACACCAATTTTCTTTGCCTAATTCAACCTGAAGGTGTTTATTGAGTCCTATCACAGAAAAGAAGATGCGGCTAGTGTGGTCTCAACAACTGGTGGCTTCTGACTGTCTCCGCCCATGTCAACACCCTTGGTTCCTACAGCTCCTCCTGCTCCATCCTAATCACAATCTACCCCTTTGCCCTCAACATTTGCCTCCCTCCCCTAAATTCAACCTAAGACCTATATAGTATTCACCCTGCACTCCTTCTTAATTACCTTACCCCAACTTCAGATAACTAGTCATGGCCAATGGAATGGGTGGACATGACTTATAAGAGAAGATCCAGTGGGCTCTTGCTTTTTTTCTGCCACAATCAGCAATATTCCTGATAGTGTAGTGAGGGACCATCAGTGAGAATGGAAGCCTCACTGATGATTCAGTCTGATGAACAAAAAACCTTTTTGTTTTACTTTAAAATTTTTGTAGCTTCACTGAGGTAATATTGACAAATAAAAATTATAAGATTACATGCCCCGGCTGGTGGCACAGTGGATAAGGTGCCCAGCCTGCAAATCCAAAGGTTGCTGGTTTGATTCCCAGCCAGGGCACCTAACCAGGTTGCAAGCCAGGTCTCCAGCCAGTCCATAGCTGGAGGCAGGTGACAGGCAACCATATATTGATGTCTCTCTCTCTCTCTCTGCCTCTCTCCCTTCCCCACCTCTCTCCCTTCCTCTATCTTTAAAAATAATAAATTTTTTAAAAAAATTATATGATTACAGTATACAATGTGATGATTTAGTACAACTATACACTGTGAAATTATTGCCACAATCAAGTTAATTAATGCATCCAATTATCTCACATAACTACTGTGTATGTGTGTGTGTGTGTGTGTGTGTGCGTGTAGAGTAGTTAAGATCTATTCTCAGAAAAATTTAAGTATACAAAAGAGTACTATTAACCATAGTCACCATGTTGTAGATTAATTTCCAGTTTATCTTATAACCGGAAGTTTTAAGATGAAATTACTCCTAATGTTAAATCAGCTGGCCAGTTTAACTCTCAGTCAAAAATAAAGGTACAGCAAAGACAATTTTAGAAAAATAAAATTGTAAAACCTAATTAACTCCTTTCCCTACGCACATTTTTGTAAATCTGGAAGCATGCATTTCATGAATGAAGAAAGAAAACCTAGAATAGACAGACATTGAATCCAGGAAGCAGAGGATCCAACAAAAACATGAAGAAATAGAGAAGCTCATATGTTGTCATTCATGGTGACAATAGTAGGCCCAAGTATAGCCCATCCAGGCAGGGGCAGGAAAACAGCAAGCTCCAGAAGAACAATTTATAAATAAAAGGGTTTTATTTTTTCTTAAAAAAAAAGATTCATGAATATTTTTGAACACATTGCTTGGAGATTTGAACTAATATAAGAATTTGGGAATTAATCATGGGTAGGTAGTCACATGCAAAACTGTACCAATATAAAACAATTTCTAATTAAATAAAAATAAGAAAGAAAATATGGCCTGAAGATATTTGTATAAAAGTACATTATAGTCATTAATTTTGTATTTTTCAAATTATAATTATGGCAGGATGAGGAGTGGGTATGGACATGTGTGTTTGGAGGACAGAGGGGGTTGATGAGAGGTATTTTTCAAATTAGAGGGTCAGTAATACTACCCTAATGAAAACTCAAAGAATAGCAGTATAAGCACATTATATAGAAATATGAAGCTCAGTAGTAGAGAAAATAGCTAAAAGATATGAAAGTGACTACTGCTGGGGAATAAGAATCAAGTGTGTATCAGAGAAATTTTTGTCATAACTTTTGTCACTTAGTTTAGTGATGACTAATAAATAATAAAGAACAATTTGACTTTTTTTTTTTAATTTTATTGTTGTTGTATTACATCCATCCCCTTTTTGCTCCCCTCTGTCCCTCCACCCACCCACCCATTCCCCCCAAAGTCAATCCCACCTGTTGTCCATGTCCATGGTTCCTTTATACTAGGTTCTTGTCTAAGCTGCTCCCCATCTTTGCCTCTACCTCTCCCTCCCCCCTACCCCGTTCCCCTGACCACTGAAGGCCTATTCCTTATATTCATATACTTGGTTCTGTGTTGGTTGTTGTTAGTTTTGTTCATTATTGTCCCGTAAGAGGTGAGATCATATGATATTTGTCCTTCACTGA
>PVIW01000844.1:0-25307 GCA_004026585.1 Noctilio leporinus
TCTATATGGCAGAAAGAAAGAAGGAACTTGTACCCTTTGCAACAACATGGATGGAACTGGAGAGTATTATGCTTAGTGAAATAAGCCAGTCAGTGAAGGACAAATATCATATGATCTCACCCATTACGGGACAATAATGAGCAAAACTAACAACAAGCAAAACAGAACCAAGTATATGAATACAAGGAATAGGCCTTCATTGGTCAGGGGAAAAGGGGTTTGGGAGGGGGGAGGCAGAGGCAGGGAAGGGGAACAGCTTAGACAAGAACCTAGTATAAAGGAACCATGGACATGGACAACAGGTGGGATTGACTTTGAGGGGAATGGGTGGGTGGGGAGGGGACAGAGGGGAGCAAAAATGGGATGGATGTAATACAACAACAATAAAATTTTAAAAAAAGAACATCTACCAAAAAACAAAAAAGAAAAAGAAATAAAGAAAGAAAAACTATAGGTAAAATCATACTCAATGGTGAAAGACTGAATTCTTTCTCCTTAAGATTAAGAACAGGGCATAAAGGGCTACTCTCACCACTGCTATGTACCATAGTATTGGAAGATCTAACTAGTACAATAAGACAAGAAAAGAAATACAGGTTGTAAAGGAAGAAATAAAATTGCCCCTATTTGCAGATGACTTTAATGTCTACATAAAAGCCCTAAGAAATCTATTAAAAAAGTGTCTTTTTCTAAAAATAATAAATTAGTTCATCAATGCTGCAAGAAAAAATGTTAGAATACACAGATCAATTATATTTATACAACAATGGACATGTGGACACAAAATTAAAAATATGAAATTATCAAGCACTTGAAAAAATGAGATATAAATCTATCAAAAGATGTACAGGGCTTGAAATGCTGAAAACTACAAAATGCTGATGAAAGAAATCAAGCCAGATCTAGATAAATGGAGAGATAGATGATTTTCACAGGGTTAGAAAACTCATTATAATAAAGATGTCAATTCTCCCCAAATTGATATACAGGTATAATGTAATTCCTATCAAAAGCCCAGTGAGGCTTTTTTTGTAACTATAGACAAGATTATTCTTAAAGGAGCTAGAATAACTAAAACAATTTTTTATAAAGAAGAATAAAGTGGTAGGGATCATTCTATTCTATTTCAAGATTTGCTGTGTAGTTATAGAAATTATGACTTTGTGTCACTGACAGAGATGTCACACACAGGTCAATGTTACAGAATTAAGGAACACAGTAACAGATCTATTCAATATGTCCAACTGATTTTTGACAAATATACAAAAGAAGAGTAAGGTTAGCCTTTTTAATAGGGCACTGAAACAATTGGCTACATATAGGCAAAAATAAATTAAATAAACACCCATTCAACAAAAATTTACACTAAAAGGTGGATCATGAACTTAAATGGAACACTGTAACTACTTCAAAAAAAAAAAAAAAAAAAAGTAAAAAGCTCTGGCTGGTAGCAAAGTGGATAAGGTGCTGGCCTGTGAACCCAAAGGTCGCAAGTTCAATTCCCAGCCAGGGCAACATAACTAGGTTGCAAGCCAGGTCTCCAGTCAGGTCTGTGGCTGGAGGCAGGTGAAAAGCAACCATACATTGATGTCTCTCTCCCTCTCTGCCTCTCTCTCTTCCCCTCTTTCTAAAAATAATAAAATAAAATCTTTAAAAAAAAAAAAAAAAAGACTACTTCGCTTTTAAAAAAATAGGTAAAATAGGTAAAAAAAATCTATGGGGCACTCTCTGGGCATAGAGTTCTTAGACTCAACACCACAAGTACAAGAGTATGAGACATCAAAGGAAAAATTGGTAAATTGGACTTGATTAAAATTAAAATATTTCTTCTTTGAAACACCTTGTTAAGAGGCTAAAAAAGCAAGCTACAGCCTGAAGGAAAATAACTATTATCTAGTATTTAAAACAAACTTAAAACTAAGCAGGTAATTTAACTAACAATTAAATTTGAAAACAGGCAAGATATATGTGCAGGCATTTCATCAAATAATCACATGAAAAATATGTCCTGCATCATTGGCCATAAGGAAAATGCAAATTAAAATAATATGGAATTATCTGCACACATCAGAATGACTAAAGTAAAAACTAGTGGCAATACTAGATTCTGGTAAGAATAAGGAGAAAATGGGTCACATCATTCTTTCTGAGTTAATTTTTGTACAAGTTGTAAAGTTTAAGTCAAATTGTTATTTTCCTTTTGCCTATAAATGTTCAATTGCTCCATTATTAGCAAAAAATCTATCCTTTTTTATGAACTTGTATTTGTACCTTTGTTGATGAGAATTTGACATGATACCTTCACTCTGGAAAGCAGTTTAGTACAACCAAGCTTTTATAGTCATGGGCAAGTAACTCCAGATAGATGAAAACTTAGATATATCCAAAACCCAAACATGAATGCAATTGGCAACCTTATTTATGTTAGTCAAAAAGTGGAAAAAGCATGAAGATGTCCTTCAGCAGGGAAAAATGGTTAGATGATAACATGTGATCCACTGAGCACGTCATGGACATTGCCTGGTATTCAAAATAATGAACTTGTTTGTTTGTTTTTTGGTTGTCCATGGTTTGTCGATAATATTACAGCACAGTAGAAAGATTCAAATAGTTCCATGTGGTGTTTGACATTCATCCCGAATGTAAGCTAAATGGCTTGCAGGTTGTACACACTGCCAAAGTCCAAGAGCTTCAACATTTCCTTAACATCAGGATCAATTTCAGTGATGTCCTGATCCAGAGCTGAGATGTCAGGAACTATTGATGCGCACAAAAACTTGCATGAATCTCTAGAAAGTTACGCTGAGTGAAAAAACAAACAAACAAAAAAACACCAATTCCAAATGGCTACAAGTTATGTGATTTTGTTCATGTAGCTTTCTTACAAAGACAAAAATAGAGAAATGCAGAACACACTAGTGGGTAAGGAAGAGTAGGAATTGGGGCAGGAGGGAAGTAGGCATGGCTACAATGGGGTAACCCGAAGGGTCTCTGGTAATGGAAATGTTCTGGGGCCAAAAAGCACAAAGACAAATATTTAACTGAGACTGGGGTTTATTTTTGTAATTGCTATTTTAGGCAAGCATATAATTTTAGTCATTGTTTCTATATTCATACCCATTGGCATTCAGAAACTAAAAGTGTAGTATAATGAAATCAGATATGTATTCTAGTTCAACTTCTGTCCCCAACTATCTTGTGACCTTGGTCATGTTCGTTCTGTTTGCTGGAATTTAGGCTCCCCTGGAGGGTTTTGGAACAATTAATCACAAACATCCTTTCCAGCTGTAGAATTTGATGGTTTCATGTTTCAATGCATCAAATGCATTTTACTGTCTCAAAAGTACACTCAGACATAAAAGAGTGGGTCTGTTGTTATTTATCTTAGATCATCAAACATATTTTACTTGGGTTATTTTAATACATGAAACTAAACCAGCATTTCTTTTCAACAATGACCAAGGGTAAGACCGCAAATTTTCCCCATGGAAATTCTCTGAAGTGCTATTTATTTCACTCTTGCACCTCTAAAGACAGGGTTTTGCATTGCTAATGGAAAGTGTTTTTAAAGGATTTAACAATAATCATTGGTTGAAAGGAAATTACTAGTTTCAGAGTAGATTGTATTTCTGAGAATGCTTTTTAAAATTATTTTTTAAAGATTTTATTCATTATTTTTAAAGAAAGAGGAAAAGAAGGAAGAAGAAAGGGAGAGAAGCATCACTGTATGGTTGCCTTTCACCTGCCTCCAGCTACAGACCTGACTGGAGACCTGGCTTGCAACCTGGGTATATGCCCTGGCTGGGAATCAAATCACCAACACATGGGCTCACAGGCTGGTGCTCGATCCACTGAGACATCAGATGGGGCTAAGAATGCTTTTAAAAATACATTTTGAGGTAGGTTTAGCTTCTAGTTAATGCCATGGTGCCATTAGAGATATAATTTGCACTTTGAAGTAATTTTTATTTATATATATATATATATATGTTTATTGTTGTTATATTACATTCATCTCCTCTTTCCCCCCTCTGTTCTCCCCTTCCCCACCCTCCTTATCCCCCACCACAGTCAATCTCATGTGTTGTATCCAAGGGTCATCCATACTAGTTCCTTGACTGTTCCCCTTCCTTGCCTCCTTCTCCCTCCTCCCCCACCCCTCCCCTCTATACACTGAAAGTGTGTTCCCTGTATTCATGTCTCTGGTTCTGTTTTATTTGTTTGTTTGTTTGTTCATTAGTCTCCTATATTAAATGAGAACATGTAGTATTTAATTTTTGCTGTCTGGCTTATCTCACTAAATATGATACTCTCTGATTCCATCCATGCTACCACAAATGGTAGGAGTTCTCTCTTTCTTTCTGCTGCATAGAACTCCATGGTGTAAATGTACCAAAGGTTTTTGATCCATTCATCCTTGAAGGGCTCTTAGGTTTTTTCCAGCACTTCACTATTGTAAATAGCACTGCTATGAACATAGGGGTGCATAGGTTCTTCTGAATTGGTGTTTCAGGATTCTTTCGGTATAGTCCTAGCAGTGGAATCACTGCATCATAGGGCAGTTCTACTTTTAGCTTTTTGAGGAAATTTCATACTGTCTTCCACAGTGGCTGCACCATTCTGCATTCCCACTAACAATTCACCAAGGTTCCCTTTTCTCTGCATCCTCGCTAGCACTTGTTTGTCGATTTGTTAATGATGGCCATTCTGACAGGTGTGAGGTGGTATCTCATTGTAGTTTTAAGTTACATCTCTGATGGCATCTAGTGATGTTGTACATTCTTTCATGTGCCTGTGGGCCCTTTGTAGGTCATCCTTGGAGAAGTGTCTGTTCAGGTCCTTTGCCCATTTATTAAATGGGTTGTTTGTCTCCCTGGTGTTGAGTCGTATTAGCTCTATATATTTTGGAGATCAAACCCTTGTCTGAGGTGTCATTGGCATATATGTTTTCCCGTATGGTTGGTTCCCTTTTTATTTTCTCGATGTTTTCTTTAACTGAGCAGAAGCTTTTTAGTTTGATATAGTCCCATTTGTTTATTTGTTCCTTTATTTCCCTTGCCTTGGGAGTATTTCAGTGAAAATTTTGCTATGTGGGATATCTGCAACGCTTTTGCCTATATTTTCCTCTAGGGCTTTTATGGTGGCACAGCTTATGTTTAAGTCTTTTATCCACCTTGATTTACTCTGGTGTATGTTACATTTTTTTTCCCATGTGCCTGTCCAATTCTTCCAACACCACTTGTTGAAAAAACTATTTGCACTCCATTTTATGTTCCTTCCCCCTTTGTCGAATATTAGTTGCCCATGGAGTCCTGGGTTTATTTCTGGGCTCTCTATTATGGTCTATTGGTCTGTTTGTCTGTTCTTGTTCCAGTACCAGACTATTTCAGTTACTATGGCTTTGCAATAAAGCTTGAGGTCTGGTATTGTGATTCCTCCTACTTTGTTCTTCTTTCTCAGGATTGCTGTAGCATTTTGGGGTCTTTTTTGACTCCATATTAATTCTTTAAGCTTTTGTTCTAATTCTGTGAAATATGATGTTGGTATTTTAATAGGGATTGCATTGAATCTGTAGATGGCTTTGGGTAGTATGGACATTTTAATGATGTTAATTCTTCCCAACCATAAACATGGTATGTGCTTCCATTTATTTGTATCATCCTTAATTTTTCTTCAGTATACTGTAGTTTTCTGAGTACAAGACCTTTACTTCTTTGATTGTTTATTCCTAAGTACTTTATTTTTCTTGTTGCTATGGTAAATGGAATTTGTTTTCTAGCTTCTATCTCTGATGTTTCATTGTTGGTATATAAAAATGTCTTTAATTTCTGGATATTGACTTTGTATCCAGTTATTTTTGTCAAATTCAGTTATTAGGTGGAGTAGTTTTTTAGTGGATTCTATAGGGTTTTCTATGTACACTATCATGTCATCTGCAAATAATGGTAGTTTTACTTCCTCCTTCCCAATTTGGATACCTTTGATTCCTTTTTCTTATCTGATTGCTGTGGCTAGAACTTCCAAGACTATGTTGAATAGAAATAGAGGGAGTGGACACCCTTGCCTTGTTCCTGATCTTAAGGGAAAGGCTTTCAGTTTTTGCCCACTGACTATGATATTAGCTTCAGGTTTCTCATATATGGCCTTTATTATGTTGAGGTATGCTCCCTCTATTCCCATTTGCTGAAGGTTTATATCATAAATGGTTGCTGTGCTTTATCAAATGCTTTTTCAGCATGTATTGATATGATCATATGGTTTTTGTCTTTCAGTTTGTTTATGCGGTGTATTACATTTATTGATTTGCGAGTGTTGTGCCATCCTTGCATCCCTGGGATGAAACCCACTTGATCATGGTGTGTTATATTTTTAATGTATTGCTGGATCCCATTGGCCAATATTTTGTTGAGAATTTTTACATCTAAGTTCACATTATCTAGGAGATAATAACCTGTAGTTTTCTTTCTTTGTTGTGTCTTGATCTGATTTGGGGATTAGAATAATATTGGCATCATAGAAAGAGTTTGGGAGTCTTCCCTCTTCTTGGATTTTTGGGGATAGTTTGAGGAAGCTGGGAGTTAGTTCTTCCCTAAATGTTTGGCAAAATTCATCTGTGTAGCTCTCTGGACCAGGGCTCTTGTGCTTTGGGAGATTTCTGATTATTTCTTCAATTTCACTAGTTGATATTGGTCTACTCAGGCTTTCTGCTTCTTCTTGTTTGAGTTTTGGTATGTTATACATTTCCAGAAATTTGTCTGTTTCACCCGGATTCTCAAATTTCTTGTCATATAGTTGTATGTAGTAATTTCTTACAATCCTTTGTATTTCTGTGGTATTGGTTGTGATTTCTCCTCTGTCATTTCTTATTTTGTTTATTTGGGTTCTCTCTTTTTTTTCTTGATGTGTCTTGTTAATGGTTTGTCAATTTTGTTTATTTTTTCAAAGAAGCAGCTCCTTTGAATTGTGCTTTTAGTATCTATGTTGTTTAATTCTTTTCTGATCTTGGTAATTTCCTTCCTTCTGCTTGCTATGTTTGCTTGCTGCTGTTTGTTGTTTGTTTGTTCTTGCTGTTCTAGTTCTTGAAGCTTTATAGTTAGGTTGTTTTTATGAGTTTCCTAGCCTTTTTAGGTAGGCCTGTATTGCTATGAATTTCCCCCTGAGGACTGCCTTCTCTGTGTCCCATAGGTTTTGGGGTGTTGTGAATTCATTTTCATTTGTTTCCAGATACTTTTTGATTTCTTCTTTGATCTCATTATTAACACATTCCTTACTTAATAGCATGTTATTCAGTCTCCATGAATTGTATTGTTTTTGGATTTTTTTTCTTGAGATTGGTTTCTAGTTTCAAGCCTTTGTCATTTGAGAAGATGCTTGATATGATTTAAATTTTCCTAAAGTTGTGAAGGTTTGTCTTGTGACCTATCATTTGCTCTGTCTTTGAGAATGTTCCATGTACATTTGAAAAGAATGTGTATTTTGCTTCTTTGGGGTGAAAGGTTCTATATATATCAGTTAGGTTCATTTCCTCTAGAGTATTGTTCAATGCCACAACATCCTTGGTGATTTTTGTTTGGAAGATCTATCCATTGTTGATAGTGGGGTATTAAAATCCCCTACTATTAGTATGTTGCTGTCTTTATCTCTTTTGAAGTCCTCCAAGATTTTCCTTATATATTTGGGAGCTCCTACATTGGGTGCATATATGTTTACCAGAGTTATGTCTTCTTGATGGGTTGTTCCCCTAAGTATTAAGAAATGCCCTTCTTTATCTCTTTTGATGGCCTTCATTGTAAAATGTGTTTTGTCTGAAATAAGTATTGCTGCTCCAGCCTTTTTTCTTGTCTATTTGCTTGATATATATTTTTCCATCCCTTCACTTTCAATCTGTGTTGATCTTTTGTTCTGAGGTGGGTCTCTTGAAGACAGCATATATGTGGGTCATGTTTTCTTATCCAGTCAGCTTCCCTATGTCTTTTGATTGGCACCTTTATTCCATTTACATTTAAGGTTATTATTGATTGATACTGATTGATTGCCATTTTCCCATTTTGTGCCTGTGTTCCTCTCTGTCTCCCTCTGTTTCTGCATTTATTTTTAAAGCAGACTCTTTAGCATTTCTTGCAATACTGTTTTAGTAGAGATGTATTCTTATAGTCTTCTTTTATCTGTGAAACTGCTTATTTCTCCTTCCATTTTGAATGCGAGCCTTTGCTGGGTAGAGTATTGTTGGTTGCAGGCCTTTGTTTCCCATTACTTGGAATATATGTTGCCATTCCCTTCTGCATTGTATTGTTTCTGTTAAATAATCATTTGATAACCTTATTGGAGCCCCTAATATGTTATTTGCTGTTTCTCCCTTGATGCTTTTAGGATTCTCTCTTTACCTTTGAAATTTGCCATTTTAATGTGTCTTGGAGTGGGTCTGTTTGGATTCATCTTCATTGAGACCCTATGTGCTTCCTAAACTTGAGTAGCTTTTTCACTCATCATGTTAGGGAAGTTTTCTATCAGTACTTTTTTGAACAGGTTTTCCATTCCTGTTTCTCTTCTCCATCTAGTATGCCTATGATACAGATATTATTGTGTTTCATGTTGTCCTGCAGCTTTCTTAAAACTTCTTCATTCTTGTTTTCATTCTGTTGTACTGTCTTGGAATATTTTTCTAGGTTGTCCTCCAGCTCGCTGATCTGATCCTGTACTTCCTCTAGCCTACTGTTGATTCCTTCTACTGTATTCTTCAATTCAGAAATTGTATTCTTCATTTCCTCCTGGCTCTTACTAATAGTTTCTATGTCCTTTTTAATGCTGGTGTAGTTTTCAATAAGTTCCTTGTAGATTCACTGGAGTTCTTGGTAGTCTCCCTGGAGTTGTTTGTAGTTCCCCTGAAGTTATTTATAGTTTTCTTTAAGCTAGCTGAGCTTATTGAGCTTCTCTATCATCATTATTTTGAATTCCATATCTGATAGTTTGCTTACCTCTGTTTCATTTAGTGATCTTTCTGGGGATTCCTCCTTTCCTTTTGGTAATGGACTATTTCTTTTTCTCCCCATTTTCAGGGTTTTTTTTTTTTTTTTGTAATCCAATCAGACTGTGATTAACTACCAGGATAAGGAACTGCTAGGCTGGAAGGATTGGTTTAGTTGTAATCCTATTGGTCTGTGATCCACCACCAGAGTCAGATGCAGCTTAGGGTGACAGACTGATTCAGTTGTAAAGCAGTGTATCAGCTACCAAATTCAGGCCCTGCTGGGCTAGCCAGAGAGGTTCAATTGTAATCCAATGGATTAGCCACCAGATCAGGTGCAGCCTGGTGGGACAGATTCAGGTGTAAATCAAGGAATCTGTGACCAGTGCCAGGCTCAGGAGCTGCTGAGCTAGACAACAAGGTACAATTGTAGTCCAATGAATCTGTGATCAGCCACCAGGCCCAGAGGCCAGTGCACAGGACAAACCAATTCAGTTGCAAACCAATGAATCCATGATTAGCCACCAGGCTCAGTATCCACTGTGAGAGGCTGACTGACTGACCCAGCTGTAAATCAGAGAGTTTGTAATCAGCTGCCAGGCCCAGGTGCTGCTTGGCAAGAAATGCCTCTTTAGGTGCCACCTATTGTGTCTGTGCTCTCACAGGGCAGGGCAGGAGAAGTTTATTTAGATGTAAGTCAGAGAATTGTGGTCAGGCACCAGGCTCAGGCACCGCTGCGTGGGGCAGATTGCTCCCAGTGGGCGGGGCTATGAGGATCCTTATAAGGAAGCCGCTTGGCGCAGTGCAGTCCGCCTAAGGTGTGGGCAGTGAGTCAGCACCAAGGTCCCCACAGCTGCCTCCTCACTTCTCTCCTCCAAGCCACCTCCACAAACTCTCCCCACTAGTCTCCAGTCCTCTCTGCCCTCCCTCCACTGGAGCCCAAGGTAGGTGGGTGCCAATGTATTTTCGTTGTGATTACCCTAGCAGTTCTCTGTCTCCAGCGCTTTCTCAGGCTAGTAAACCCTACGGCTTTCTGCCCTTCTCAGCTGAATGCTGCTCTGCTCTCCGCTGTGTTGCTGTAGCTGGAACACCCGCTGGGAGACCAGAACTACCACCCCCCCACCTCACCCCACCCCCGTCAGGTGGAGCCCTCATCTTCATTCTTTCGGTGGCTGCCTCTGGTGGGGGCCCAGCCAGTCCTCTCTCCTTTCTGCAATTCCCACCAGTCATGTTGTGATGAAGCAGCCTCTTCTGTTCTGTCTGTGGTTATAGGACTTCTTTCCAGCTGGTGTTCTGTTGGTAATTCCAGCTGACTATTTCTCCAAAAAAGTAATTCCAGATGCAACTTGGGAGGAGATTGGTGTAGCTCCTTTTACTCCTCCACCATCTTACCACTGTTCCTATCCCATCTGAAAGCTATGGGTTTAATGTACTATATGCTTCGGAATCATGGAAACCAAAATGAAATAGTTTGATTTAGGGTTGCTATGGAGAATATTTTAATGTTTCAACTCAATAGTTTATATTTATGCATGCTTATACATATATACTTCAGCAGATACCTAGTTTGGTAAATGTGTTTTAATTGACTGTGAAGATGTAATAATAGTCATTTGAAACAAAGCCAATAGCAAATAAAAATACACATTTCAGTCTCATTTTAGTGTAAGGGAAAATATTTTAAAAGATTTGCACACATTTTTCTGCGTAAGATTTTATAATGATTTTTGGTGTGTTTACTGATAATGTTCAATATTCATCCTTTTATTTCCTGCCTTCATTAGTTTGTATTTATTGTATAATCACTTGGGTAGAGCCTATTTTGGTCAGCAATTTAATTACATCTAATTATCAAGTTACAGGTAGAATTTTTGCTCTTATACTACTTTCTGAGGCTTTCTTCAAGCAGGACCTACTATAAAGGTTTGGTTTTAAAAGTTTTTTGTTTGTTTGTTTTTGTTTTCATTTTAATAAAAAGTGGTGACCAGTGGTTAACAACCAAGCTAGGTTGGGGCTACCTGATTTTCTGAAGTTTCTCAACTTTTTCCTGAAAGGGAAGGGACTCTCCCACTTACTGAGGATGCGTCATCCCTGACACTAGGTTTTCTCAGGTTCTTCAGGAATTTATACTTTCTCTATTCCTCCACTCCCCCACTCTCCCTCCACCCTGCCCCCACACACTCACCAGCCACCTCCTGGACCAAAATGCTGAGACTCAGGAGTTTAGTCACATTATTTCATCTCTAGAAAGCCATGTTTTAACCTCAAAATAGTCAATATTTTAAACAGAACCCATTTGGAGAGACAGTATAATAAGTGAATGAAGCTTTGGAGCTAGAAAGCTGGTTTCATTTTCCCATTTTAGACCTTTCCTTGCATTGAATGAGATGTAAACAAAATCATTTAACATCTCTGGTATTATTGTCTATATCTTATTTTGAGAATTGGAGATACTCCATTTCCAAGCTCACTCACATGGTGGTTGTCAGGATTCAGCTTCTTTAGGACTATTGGATTGTTGGCCTCAGTTCCTTGCCATATAGAATCTCCATAGGAAAGCTCACTTTGTATGATGTATTGAGTGAGAAGAGCCAGAGAAAGAGAGTGAGAAAGGTAGAGTCTCTTATAAACTAACCTCAGATTCAACATCCCAATATCTGTGCCACATTCAGTTTATTTAAAAAAAGAAGAAAAAGAAGAAGAAGAATAACAACAAGAAGAAGAAAAGTCAGTTGGTCCAGCCTATACTCAGACAGAAAGGAGATTAAACAAGGGTGTGGATCCCAAAAGGTGGTATTATTATGAGCCATTGTAGAAGTTCCCAGAAGCAGTACTGTTCCCTCAAATCAACCTCAGTATTTCTCTTTGGAGTGTCTCCTCGTATTTCTACCTTGGGGTGGTGCTGACTCTTGTCTTCTGCCATATTTCCTAAGCACAGAGGGGCCAGATGTCAAATTGGAAATACTGAAGCAGCACAGTTTATAGAGTTGGCTTGGGAAGCCACACAGAGCATCAGCAACAGTATTGTGATAAGAACTTTAATCATCTGATATCCTGGTGGGTCATTATCTCCTGAATTATTTTGCTACATGATTACACATGAACTATAGAGCTTCAGAAATAAACCACTATAGTAGGCCAAAAGGGAACAATATGAGCAGTCATTTAGAATGTGCTGCTGCGAAGAGAATTGCTAAATGGCCGTTCTTTGAAACCACTTTAGCAAACGATAGTTTGTGTTTCTGCTGTAACTATTTCTTATAATAAGCCAGAACAGGCACACTCTCATTCCTTGTTCTAGGCACCTAGTTCTGAAAACCACCATTCAGGAGGTTATTCTTGGGGGAACACTGAACATCATTTCTAGGCATTTCCAATTCTACGTAATTAGAATAGGAAACTTTCAAGTCAGCTTCAGGTTTTAGCTTGTTATATAAATAAGTTTACAGGATTCTCAAATGCTTTACAGAAATCTGACAGCAACTATAAAAGGCTTTTGAACATTTTTGTTGCCAAAGTCCCAGGGATTGCTGAAATCTTAAATAGCCCATTTTAAGCTCCAATTCAGAAGCTTTTTGTCATATTTCATAATGTGGTGAATAATTCCTTTTCTGTTAGCCATTTCCTCTTTTATAATCCACAAGGATCTTTGCACCACAGAATGGATATATTCTGGAGCTATAAATGAAAGGTTCTTTAGATCCAAATTTTAAAATGGCCTTTGAATGTACCATTTCTGTAAATCCATTTCTAAGTTGAAAGCTTCGTTAATACCCATTTAAATGAAAGCATTACATAGGTATATGTCCAGTTCAAAGGGTGATCACTTTGAAATGCTATGGAAGACATTAGAGATTCCTGTGTACGGTAGGAAATTTACAGGAAAAAGCTTGTATTATTTGTAGGGAATATTAACTATTAGAATTAAACTTCATTTTCTTCTTTATTCCATCTTTTAAAAATATGAGGGTATTAGAAGTTTAGTTCAGGGCCCCCTCACCCTCCATTGTGTTCATGGATAGTATGATGAGATCTGTGAACTTGAATGGGAAAAAAATGGCATTGTCATTTACACTAACCTGTAACTGGAATTTAGATCATTCTTTTTGTCAAATATGGATATAGACATAAGACCATAGTTAACACTGGCAGTACTTATGACTTTGTCACCAACAGAAATCATAGATTTATGTAATAACATTACAGTTATTAAAAATATATCAAAATATCATTTGGCTTATCTATCCTTTGAAAAATATAGTAATTATAGATCTGCTATTGGGTCTTATTATTTAATCTCTTAAGAAAGTAGCACATATTACTATTTCACAAATATCTTTTAAAATATATGATAGCTGTATTTCAGTTTAACTTCTCTGTAATAGTATTTACTTTTTTATTAAAAATATTATTCTAGGCCCTGGTTGGTGGTTCAGTGGATAAGGCACCGTATTGCAAACCCAAAGTTTGCTTGTTCGATCCTCAGTGTAGGCACATAACCAGGTTGCAAGCCAGGTCTGCAGCCAGGTCCTTAGCTGAAAGCAGGTGAAAGGCAACAATACATTGATATTTCTCTCTCTTCCTTCCTCCCTCCCTGCCCTTCTCTCTAAAAATAATGAATAATTTTTTTTAAATAAGAAAAAACTTAAAAATATATATTATTCTTAGAAGCATTGGATAGAGTGGGTAGGAGGACAGGCATGCACAGTGCTAGATGTAGAAGGTATATATGGGGTAGGCAAAAATAGGTTAACAGTTGTGAGTGTGTCAAATAGTCTATTATTGTATTATTATTATTATTTTGTATTATTTATATTTACAACTGTAAACCTCTTTTTGCCTGCCCCTGCGGAATGACTGAGGAGACCCATATCTATTGATCAAGTGCTGGATAATAGATACTTTGAATAGATGATGTCCTTTAATGTTTCCACCGACCCCATGAAGTACAGGGTCATTATCAGTGCCATTTTACAAATGTTGGTTCAGAGATTTAAAGGGCATGGTAACCAGATCCTCACATCTCACAATGTTTCATGGTGATCTCTTTGACCAATATCATACATCGGAAACAACAGGGTGTCACTTGTAAGGCTAGGTAATGAAAATATTACTCACTTTGGGGGAAGCAAATTACTATATTGAGGACACCTAAGTAGCCCTGTGGAGAGGCTCATGTGGCAAAGAATGAGGTCTTCCAAAAGCCAGCAACAACTTCTTAAACTTGTATGTGAGCCATTTTTGAAGTGATCTTTCAACTCCAGTCAAGCCTGAAGATTATCCTAAACCGGGTGGACACATTGACTCCTACCTCCAGAGACCCTGAGCCAGAACCACTGAGCCAAGCTATTTCCAAAATCCTTACCCATAGAGCCCCTGTGAGATAACTCTCTATGGCTGCTTTAAGCCTCTGGATTTTGGGGATAACTTGTTGAGTACATAACTGATACCCAGAGCTTATGTAACTGTGCTGGTGTCAAATGACTATTAAATGACAGAGGTAGGATGGGCGCCCAGCTGTTGCTGATGAAGCATTAGCAGGACTGGAGTGTTCTGAGATACTCAGAGAACCTGATATCCCTCCTCCTTTTTTGTCTCTCCTCCTCGTCTCTCTTCCTCCCCCACACCAGCTTAGGTGTCACAGGGCAATTCAGATAAGCCTCAGTTTGTACCAATTCACGAGAGAGATGTTGGTTTATTTTTTTTTTTAATCTTACGTGGATGCTTGTTGGAAGACAAAGTATAAAGAGTTAGAAACATGAGTGCATGCACATTTAGGATAAATTTGTACCAAGTTTTAATGTCTTTAAGAAGTAAGTGAGTGCAGTGAAGGAGAATTTTGAGGAATTTGACAGTTGATGAAGTAGTCATCTACTTTCTCACTTGACCCTCTTAACTTCTTAGAGGAAATCAAGCAGTGCAACAAAATATTAGATAAAAATTATTAACCAACTATTATGTGTTCTAAGTGGGGTTCTCAATCTTGAAGTCAATTCCATTAATAAACATACATGTTATATTCTTGCCAGGCTAATGCAACAAGAAATAAATGAAATTTCTCTGGATCTTCACAATAACCATGTTACCTGCGTAGGGAAGTGACAATGTCACCATTTTGTAGAGGGTGTGACTGACTTCAGTGTTAAAAGGACTTGCCAAACAACATGGGTTTTTCTCTGTTACAATCAAAATGAAACCTGTTTGTTTTCATTTGAGTTAATCTTCCATTCTGCTTGATATGCAAGTATGAAATGGTAAGAAAGAGAAACCAAGCTAATTTGTATAGCAATTATTTGAAGTAATGTCTTCTCTACTTCTATAAATATGAAATTATGCACAGCCTTCCTTTACATATTTCCTTGCAAGAATTTGGTTAAAGACCATTTTACATTTAAATTGATATTCCCAAACTGGGAGGAAACAACGTACATTGAATGGTGAATTGATCTATGGATTATTCCTTGACCTTTTGATGACATTAAAATGAAAGAAAATGAAGTGAAATGCTTTAACACCACACTGTTTTAAGCTTGTTGACATAAAAACATAATTTAAATACCAAATACAAATTTACCCTGTTGCTCTTCTGTCAGATTTATAAATAACATTTTCATTATTGTTACTATAGTGGGTTAGCCTGCTACTTAGATAGACTCATTAAAGTATATTGAAACTTGTAAATATCAGTTTATTCAAGAGAAAGATTGGGTACTATAAGAGTTACAGTAAATTATTTTGTAGATATGCACTAATATTAAAAATGTTCTTTTATCAGTACTGCATTTAAAAATTCAATTTCATTCAATAAAATGTACATATTATCAAGGGACTTAGAAAAGAGAAAAATGCATAAAAATAATATAAATGTGTTTATTTGACAGAAGCATACTCAATTCATATTACATTCATAAACTTAATTTTCCAAATTTATTCGAAGCTTCTAGAAGTCATTAATAAAATGACAGTAATCCATTTGGCTAGAAAACAAGCCAAAAACATTGTGGCAATATTATGTTTTTCAAAAATGACCACAGCTCTGTTTTCAGTCCCACACCTTCTTCTAGAATTTGTTATTCCCAATCAAGATGTAGGGTCTATTTTACCTTCTCTTGCACCTGGGTGAAACTTACTGATTGCCTCTGTGAATAGGATGCACCTAGTATGTTGATTCTCTCTCACTCTCTCCTTCCCTCCCTCTCTCTCTCCATCACTCCCTTTTTCTTTTCCTCCTTCCATCTCTCCCCTTTTCTTCTTCTAGCCCCCTCCTTCCTCCATTCCTTCTCTTCATCTTGGGATGCTTCTCCTTGAAATCCAACCACCTTGTTGTGAGGGGACACGAAGCATGAGGAGAGGCTGATTAGGAAGTATGTGTTCAAGTGAACAACCTAGCCAAGGTCTCAGCTGAAAGCCAGCACCAAACATGAAACCTCCTAAGTCCTCTTTTCAAAGCCTCTAACTGGCTTAGTCAGTTCCCACAGGATAACCTCTCCAAATTAAATTCAACTGATTAGAGAATTTAATTACATCTGTAAAATCTCTTCATAGCAGTATCTAGATTTAATGTTTGAATAACTGAGGCTGTGGTTTTGCTTTGCCACTTGATACATTATAAAACTCTACCAGGTACCATGAAAATATCATAAGTTATAAATATACCTTGGGTTAAGTGGATGCCTCTCCCATCTGTAATGTAACTCAAAGATCTACTTCTAGAAGGGTGAGGAAACAGACCCCTGTAATGATGACTCCAGTTAAACCTTGGTGACATTGTTCATGATCCCTTACTTGAATTAATTTACTTCTCAGAAACACTGGCATGCACAAAGTGGAGTTTGCTCAAGTTATTATATTTGATGCTGCACATGTCTAAAATTATATTTTCTGGTTTGATTCCCTGCCAGGGCACATAACCAGGTTGCAAGCCAGGTTTCCAGCCAGGCCCGTAGCTGGAGGCAGGTGAAAGGCAACCATACATCGATGTCTCTCTCCCTCTCTGCCTCTCTCCCTTCCCCTCTCTCTAAAAATAAATAAAACATTTTTTAAATTTATATTTTCTATGAACTCCTTAAATAAAGTGAAGAGGCTTTTGTTCTATCAATAAATATTGTTATCTGCTATAATTTTCACCCCAGCTTGAGTGTCACAAGGTGATTCATATAAGCCTCAGTTTTTACATATTCATGAGAGAAATGTTGGTTTATTTTTTTTAAATATTACACGAGTGCTTGATGGAAGACAAAGTAGTTTTACAGAGTTAGAAACATGAGTGTAATGCAGATTTAGAATAAATTTGTACCAAGTTTTAATGTTTTTAATGAGAAAATCAGTGCAGTGAAGGAGAATTTTGATGAACTTGGGTAATTACAGACATTCTGTTAAAAAGGAGAAGGACAATATTTGAATATGATTGGTAGGTTAAATAAAAGGTTGGTTAATAACAATATAACCACAACCTCTGTGGCTAGCTGTTGTAATAGATAAAAATTTATAAGCTAACTTGTACCTTTACAATCATCAGTAAGTCTATAGGAGTATCAGACACAGGTACATTCTCTTAGATAATTAAATCCTTAGGTGGACTTCTTAAATGAGATCCTGGCATGATATTGAAAAACATGCCACTTACCACCATGACTATCCTTACCTAATTTCTGAGTAGTATGTGATCATTTTTCTTAACAAGAGCTGTATTATTTTTTGTGTCTTAATAGCTGCTACAAATTCTTATAGAAGTCTATGTTATTATCCTAAACATATGATGTCAAATGAACCATATCTTAACCTCATAATTCTTCAAATTATTTTGGAACAATGGGTGTAAATTATCAAAGGTGAAGAAATAAGTTATGAAAAAAAGAAAGCTAAGTATATTAAGTACCTTAACTTTTCTAACATAATTTTACTCTGTAAGCAGTGAAAACTGGTAGTAAACTAACAAAAATATTGATTATTTTTAGGTGACCTGCTTTGGAAATATAGTCAAGTAGGATAGATTCCAGAATTAACCTGACAGAGAAATTTGAAATTAAATCTTATCTGACAATAATCTCAGTTCTGCTGTGGTCATATACATTAGAAACTGTATTCAGTGAGGTTATTCTGGTTCCATTAACATTTTGTCTAATTTCTACCTGAACATCTACTTCACATTTGTCTTTGCATTTACCATTTGCCAATATCACACATTGAATTGCTAAGATTCTTAAATTTAATTGACACCCATTTTTAAGAAATAAATGTTGCATCGTGAAGGGTATTTTCAGATTTATGGTAAATTTGTTCTCATTTTTAGTTTTTTCTTCAGACAAATAGTGTAATACATACTATTCTTTCTTATTATTATTGAATATTTTCTACTACATCAATCTTTTTGTGATTCTGAAATGCTAGCTTCAGTTTTTTTATTAATTCATTCTGACCCTGTGCAAAGCTGTCTATCTAGACTTAATGGGTATTTAGAATATGTGGATGGCATTCCCCTGCCATTAATGCTTAATGAATTGGCTCCAGATCCAGAGGGGCCTAATAAAGGTAATCACTAGAAGACATTGTCTTTCTGCAGTGCCCTAGAAACTTTTTTATAATCCTTATTGTCTACCTTTGGCCTATAATCTCCTTTTTTTGCCCCTCTCCATGCAGTTTCTTTCAACTCCTCTTTCAGTATTTAGCCCAAATGCACACATTTTTACGCTAAGTTATTTCTAGGTCAGGATGACAGTCTTCTGTTTATGGAAACTTTAATAATGTCAGCCTATATGATTGCTGATGAAGTTAGAAAACTTCCTAAATATTGAAAAGATGTGGACATATCTGCAAAATAAACACTTGAATAAAACAGGGAGTCTTCTTATAGGACATATTTGTAGTTGATCAGCTCTTTTGTGTACTCTGAATTTGAGGCATATGTTGAAACCAAAATTTGGGTTTTAGAAGTAGATAGTGGTGATGGATGCACAACTTTGGGACTATACCGAAAACCACAGAATTTTACACTTTAAAAGAGTCAATTTTATGGTATGTGAATTATATATACATATGTATGTATATATTTGTGTAGATCACAATAAAAATATTGGGACTGACTGAAGGAGCAGCGCTAAGCATCTGCTGACACACACACTTTACCTGTTACTCTCAAATCAATTTTTCTTAACGCTAGTGGAGGATTTTGGTGTGCTTATGAAATCCATCAAATCTTACATTATTTTTGTTACTGAACAATCTAAATGAGGCCATATTTACTCTAGTGTGAGCTTTCTAAACTCTTTCTTCATTGAGGGTGGCTTGATTTTGAGGGAATTTGGCTCTGCCATCATTATCTCTACATAGGTAGCCAGCTCCCTTCTGTTCTTTCAAACGTAAGCTCTATTCTTGAAACTAAACTTTTTCAAACTAACTGTTGTTTCCACCTTGGAGTTCTGTATACATAAATGATGGACTGAAATTTTAACAGCCATGAGAATTATTTTTTAAAGATTTTATTTATTTATTTTTATAGTGAGGAGGAGGGAGGGAGAAAGAGAGGGAGGAGGGAAACATCAATATGTGATTGCCTCTTGAGTGCCCCCAACTGGGGACCTAGCCCCAAACCCAGGCAGGTGCCCTGACTGGGAATCCAACTAGTGACCCTTTGGTTCTCATGCTGGTGCTCAATCCACTAAGCCACACCAGACAAGGCCATCATGAGAATCTTACTAGCTGCTTGAAATGGCAGTTCCTGATTTCTGGATCCTCTTCTCAGAATGACTTTCCTTCCTTCTTTCCTCCCTCCCTCCCTCCCTCCCTCCATTCCGTCCTTCCTTCCTTCCTTCCTTCCTTTTTCCCTCCCTCCCTATCTGCCTCCCTTTTTCTCCTTTCCTTTCAAAAATAATAAATGTTGTTTTTCAGAAGTTTTAGTACAGAAAAATTGAACAAAGAATATAGAGTTCTCATAACCTCCCCCTACCTCACAGTTTCTCTTTACATTAATATATTAGTGTGGTACCTTCTTTGTTGTAATTAATGAGCCAATACTGATACACTATTAATAACTAAAATCTATAGTTTGCGTTAAGATTCACTGTTTGCATTATACAGTTCAGTGGATCTTGAAAAATGTATATTATGTGCTTAACCATTTATAGTATTAAACGGAACAGTTTTACTGCCAAAAAATTATTTGTACTTCATCTACTCATCCCCTTTTCCTTTCCCTTGAACTTTTGAGAGATTTCTATATAGTTTCATCTTTTCCAGAATGTGAGATAGTTGAAATCATATTCTTCGTAGACTTTTCAGACTGACTTGTTTCACTTAGCAATATGCATTTAAGGTTCTCCCATTTCTGTTTATGACTTGATAGCTCAGTATTTTTATTACAGAATAATGTTTCATTGTTTGGATGTGCCTCAGTTTTTCAACATCTTCCCCTGTTGAAGAACATCTTAGTTGCTTACAATTTGATTATTTATTTGAATGAAGTTGCTATAAAAATTTCTGAGTAAGTTTTGTGTGGTTACAAACTTTCAGTGCAATTGGGTAAATCCTAGGAGTCTGATTACTGGATTCTGTGATAAGACTCGGTTTAGATTTATGAGAAACTGCCAAAATGTCTTCTGAAGTGCCTGTAGCATTTTGCATTTCCCCCAGAAACAAATGAGGGTTCTTTCACCCTCTTCTTTGCCAGTATCTATCTGGTGGTGTCAGATTCTTTTACTTTAGCTTCTAATAGTTGTCTAGTGGTATGTCATTGTTGTTTTAGTTTGCAGTATCCCTAATGACATATGATATTGAGCATCTTTTCTGATGCATATTTGATATCTTGTTTGGGGAGAGTTCAGATCTTTTGCCCATTTTTTTAAATTGTTTCTTACTGTTGAGTTTTAAAAGAGTTCTTTGTATATTTTGAATACAAGTCCTTTATCAGGTATGTGTTTTGCAAATATTTGCTCCCAGTCTATGGTTTGTCTTTTTGTTCTCTGTCTTTTGTAGACCAGGCATTTTTAACTTTTAATAAAGTACAAATTACCAGTTTTGGTCTTTGATGGATCATTCTTTTGGTGTTGTGTAAATAAATTTATTGCCAAACCAAACCTAGATTTTCTTCCAGAAGTTGTATAGTTTTTCATTTTACATTTAACTCTATGATATCTTTGGAGTTGTTTTTATTTTTGTTTTTTTAATTTAATTTTATTGTTGTTGTATTACATCCATTCTCTTTCCTCCCCTTTGTCCCCTTCCCCACCCACCCACTCCCCACCAAAGTTAATCCCACTTGTTGTCCTTGTCCATATCCATGGTTCTTGCATGCTAGTTCCTTGGAGTTAAGTTTTTAAAGGTGTGAGATGTGTGTCTATGTTTTTGTTTTGTTTTGTTTTGTTTGTTTTGAAAGCAGATATGTGCTGGTGAGGATGTGAAGAAAAAGAACTTTTTTCTCTGTTGGTAGGTGCAGCCACTATGGAAAACAGGATGGAATTTCATCAAAAAATTAAAAATGAAACTGCCTTTGACCCAACAATTCCACTGCTAGGAATATAACCTAAGAATCCTGAAACTCTAATTCAAAAGAATCTATGCACTCCTATGTTCATAGCAGTGCTATTTACAATAACCAAGTGATGGAAACAGCCTAAGTGCCCATCAGTAAATTAGTGGATAAAAAAATACGGAATACTACATAGCAGAAAGAAAGAAGGAACTCCTATGTTTTGCAACAATATGGGTGGAACTAGAAAATATTATGCTAAGTGGAATAAACAGTCTGTGAAAGACAAATACCATATTATCTAATAAACAAAATAATGAGTAAAATAGAACCAGAGGCATGGAAACTTGAAATAGACTGACTGCAGCCAGAGGGGAGGAGGAGGGGTAGAGAGTGGTGGAAAGAGGAAGGAAATAGGTCAAAGAACATGTGTGAATGACCCACGGACATGGACAATGGTATGGGGATTGACTGTGGGAGTGGGAAGGAGAATAAAAAAAGGAAAGTGGGACTACTGTAATTGAATAACAATAAAATTATTTTATTTAGTTCAAAATATTTAAAAATTGTTTTGAGACGTAGTCTTTGACTCATGTATAATTTAGGAGTGCCATGCTTAATCTCTAATTATTTTGAAGTCAGTTATCTTTCTATTATTGATTTGTAGTTTAATTCCACCAGATGTATGATTTCTAGTCTTTTAAATTTGTTAAGATGTGTTTTATGACCCAGAATGTGATCTGTGTTGGTGTATGCACCTTGTGGTCTTGAGAAGAATATAATTATGCTGTTGATAATGAGGTATCCTGTATATTTCCTTTAAATTCAGTTGATTGATGATACTGTTCACTTCAACTGTATACTTACTGACTTTCTGCATGCTGAATCTATCAATTATTGATAGAGGGCTGTTTAAGTCTCTAACCTTAAAAGTGATTTTTTTCCTGTATCCATGGTTTTGTTAGTTTTGCCTCATGTAGTCAATATTTCAATGCTCTATTTATAAGTGCGCATATTTCATTTATCTATTTATTTATTTGACAATTGACATCTTTATCATTAGGTAGCACCCCTCTTTACCGACCATAATTTCCATTTTTTTGAACTCTGCTTTGTCTGAAATTAATATGACTACTCCAGCTTCCTTTTGATCAGTGTTAGCATGGTATCAGGTTGCCCAAAACATTTGTTTGTTGTTTTAGCATGGTATCAGGTTGCCCAAAACATTTGTTTGTTGTTTAAGTAAAACTAAGAGACACATTTTTCATTTTTAGAAATAACTTTGTTGAACAACATATTCACCATGTTGTTCCACTACCTTATGCCATCTTTGAGGTAACTTCATAATTCCATATTCCCAACACTTAATTTTTTTGAGCAATGAACTGTTCCAGGTGCCTTTTTCAGTATTCCAGGTAATTGAAACATTTTCCATTAAAAATTTTTGTAAAGACCAAAATAAATTGAAATCTGAAGGTGCATTAGCCAATGAATATGGTGGATGAACCAGAACTTTCCAACCAAGCTGTAACAGTTTCTGCCTGGTCATCAATAAAACATAAGGTCATGCACTCTCTGCTGGAAGATTATGTTTTTTGTTGACTAATACCAGATGCTTTTTGTTGAGTGCTGCTTTAAATTGGCCTAATTGGGATTAATCATTTGGTTTTCCAGAAGGGAGTCATAGCAGACCAGTTCATTCCAATCTTGCCTTGTATACAACATCTCCTCCTTTGGATGAGGGCTGGCATGGTGTGGTTGTTGGCAGTTCATTTCATTTCATTTGCCCTATGATCTCTTCCATTCTACATTATTGTAAAGTATCTATGTTTGATTATCTGTCACAATTTGGTTTTATCCTTAATTACTTTTTTTATTTTTAATCATTTTTATTGTTATTCTATTATAGTTGTCCCAATTTTCCCCCCTTTTCCCATCTCCACCCATCCCATAAAAACAGAACACTTTTGTTATGCAGACTCACATGTGGAAATATAGTCAGGCAGTGTTTTTTTTTTTCACTTAACTTACCTGGGACCCAGACATCAAAACAATGAACATAACTAAGCTGGTGCTTGATTTGGAGAGTGTGAGGATTCTGACCATCTCCTATGTGGTGTAACATACGTGTTCTCCATTGATTTCTTGATTTGATTGCTATCAATTTTAACTAATCTACCCAAACATGGAGCATCATCCAGCAAGGAATCTTCAGCATGAAACTTTGCAAACCACTTTTGACACTATCAGTGACAGCACTTTCCCCGTACACTGCATAAATTCTGTTTTGCATTTCAGTTGTGTTTTTACCTTTCTTGAAATAATAAAGCATAATATGCCAAAAATGTTGCATATTTTCTACCATCTTCAATATTAAATAGGCTATACAAAAATTCAACAATTTTGATAAGTTCTTTAAAAAATGCACATTGATCTGACAGCTATCACAATATAGTCTAATAAAATTGTTTGGAATAAAGTTAGAAACAACTAAGCACTGCTAGAGCCATTTTAGGAAAAGTCCAAATGAACTTTTTGGCCAACCCAATATATTTTTCTATATTCCCTTACTCTTCATATGTCTGTGTCATTATGTTTAAAGTAAATTACTTGCAGGTGATTTTTAATTATTATTATTATTTACTCTGGCAGTCTGTATTCATTATTTGTGCCTTTAGAGCATTTGCCTTTTAAGTTGTTATAGATATCATTCTATTAATAAATACCAGATTTATAACTGCTTTCTAGTCTTTGCACTTGTTTTAATCTTTTTTGTGTATGATTCCATTTTTATTCTGTATTAGCTTATAAACTATATATTTTAAAGTTTTAGTATTTGCTGTTATGCTTTCAATTAAATCTTCTTCCAAATACCATTGTACTCCTTCATGGGTAGAACATGCACTTTATAAAAGAGTTATAACTTTATAACTCTTTTTCTCTCCTATCCCATTTAAAATTGTTCTTATTCACTAATTTTGTGCATATGTCCTAACCATCCTCTACAGTGTTTTTATTATTTTGAACAGTTGCATAATAATTTAACTAAGAATAAGAGAAACAAAACATATGTGTTTATATTCCTTTATTTTTTTCCCCCCTTTGGTACTCTTTCTTTATGTCAATCAGATTTCTGACCTCTAATTTTCATCTTTCTGCAAAACTTCTTTTAATGTTTGCAAAGCAGCAACTTCACTGGTAATAAAAAAACAGTTTTGTCTGTCTTAGAATGTTTTTATCTCTCTTTCACTTTTTAATGATAATTTTGTAAGATACAGAATTTGATTAGTGAATTTTTTCTTAATTTTGTTTTATTCCAATCTTTTTTTTAAGATTTTATTTTTTAGAGAGATGGGAAGGGAGGGAGGCAGAGAGGGAGAGAAACATCAGTGTATGGTTGCCTTTCACCTGCCTCCAACCACGGACCTGGCTGGAAACCTGGCTGGAAACCTGGCTGGAAACCTGGCTGGAAACCTGGCTGGAAACCTGGCTGGAAACCTGGCTTGCAACCTGGTTCTGTGCCCTGGCTGGGGAATCAAACCAGCGACCTTTAAGTTTACACCAATCTTTTCTTGATTGCATCATTTATAGCAAGAAATTTGACCAGCACTATACAGATAAGGAATATTTTTTCCTCTAAATGTTTTCAAGGTTTTCTCATTGTCTTTGATTTTCTGCAGGATAGGATATGCCTATATATAGATTTTTAGAAATATTTTATACTTGATATTCTCTAAGAGTTTTGGATCTCTGGTTTTATATATATCATTAGTTTTGGAAAATTCTCAGCAATCACATCTTTTCTTTTTTCTTCTTTTTGGGTATTACCATTACACCTTTTTAATTTCTCTAATCATTCTTGGATGTTATATATTTTTT
>PVIW01000844.1:25407-157654 GCA_004026585.1 Noctilio leporinus
TTTTTTTTTTTTTTTTTTTTTTTTTTTTTTTTTTTTTTTTTTTTTTTTTTTTTTTTTTTTTTTTTTTTTTTTTTTTTTTTTTTTTTTTTTTTTTTTTTTTTTTTTTTTTTTTTTTTTTTTTTTTTTTTTTTTTTTTTTTTTTCTTTTTTAAGTATTATTTATTATTTTTAGAGAGCAAGGGGAAGGGAAAGAGGTGGAGGGGGAGAGAGACATCAATGTATGGTTGCCTTTCACCTGCCTCCAGCTACAGACCTGGCTGGAGACCTGGCTTGCATCTTGGTTATGTGTGCCCTGGCTGGGAATCGAACCAGCAACCTTTGGGTTCGCAGGCCGGCACCTTATCCACTGTACCACCAGCCAGGGCTCAGTTTGGGATATTTCTTTTGACATGTGCTACACTCACTGATTCTTGGCCATGTTCTGTTTACGCATAAACCCACCAAGGACATTCTCTATTTTCATAATGGTAATGTTCATATTCTATCATTTCTTTTAGATTTTTTGAGTTTTCACCTCTCTGATTAGGTTTCCTGTTTGTTCTTGCCTGTTATCTTCTTTTCTAGTAGAGCTCTTCACATGTTAAGCATAATTTAGTGCCTTACTTCATAATCTCAAAATCTATTTTATCTGAGACCAGTTCTAGTGCTTGCTTTGTTTCTTCAGGCTGTTTTTTTGTTGTTGTTGTTTATTTTTTCCCCTTGCTTTTTAGCATGCCCTTTGATTTTTCTTTTTTGCTGAAAGCCAGAAATGATGTCTCAGGTAATAAGAACTGAAATCAGTAGGCTTTTATTGTGAGATTTTATATTGATCTATTTATGATAGACTGTGTTTGCTTGTTGTAGCTGTATGCTTTTTTTCCCTCTTTCCTGTCTTAGTTTTGCCAAAGAACTCTTTTGTAAATACAGTTTGTGTCTTTCATCTCTCAATTATAATTGTTATATTATATTCATGTGATGATGCGGTATTTGGAATGGTTACTCTTCTATAGTGTTATGGTTAAATATCAGGGTTTTTTTTGTTTGTTTGTTTGTTTGTTTTTTGAAGTGGCATTGATTCCCTGGGTTGTGATCTTTACAAGCATTTCATTATGTATGTATGTATGTATGCATGTATGTATGTATTGTTTAAGCAAGGATCTCCTATGATGAAGCAGGAAAACGAGAAGGAGCTAGAATTGGCTGATTGCCCTTCCCCAAAATCAGATAAAAGCTATGGTAGAAGAGATTCCCTAGGATGAAAGGCCTCTCTTATGAGAGCAATATGGGAACTTTTTTTAAAAAACACTTACTTTCCCCCCTCCTCAGGGATTTTCTCCAATTTTCACCAGGAGAACCTGGTTGGACTTTTGGAAGTAAAATGCAGAAAAATGTGGAACCTGCCCTGACTGGGTGCCTAGGAATTTCTAATGTGTAAACTTGTTCACACTGAGCTCGAGTAATTTGATAAAATTGCTATTTCTGTGTTCCCATCAATTGCTACCTCCTTCTGCTGTAGGTTCATGCAAGCCGATCTTGGCTACATTTTTACGTTTACCCATCTCTCCATATTGCGGGGTGGTGGTTCGCCCTGTAACCTCAGTTTTCTGATAGACCTAAGAAAAACATTGATTTGTCCATTTGTTTGCTGTTTTTGTTGCTATGAGGATGGGAGTGATACCATCTAATTGCTTCACATGTCCATCCCAGGAAAGTTTTATGCAAGTGATTTATAGAGTAAACCTGACCTAGAAAATTCTATAATCCCATTAATATATAAATTGACATTTTCTTATGTGTTCACTAATTTTGCTCATCACCATGAATGAGTTCAGCAGATGATTAAGATTGTCACTAAATACTTTTTTAAGTTTATAAAAGTTCTAGGTGCTAATCCTTTTGTATTTTGAAAAAGGAATTTAAGAAATATTTTGTGATTTACCTTGTTCAGTTGTTACATAAACACTTTTGTGGTATCTCCATTTACTGAGGCAGGTTCCCTCATATCTTGTAGACCCTGAGACTAAGTAACCTGGTATATTCACACCTTTATTCTTCTTTGTCTTCGGTCTGGAGAAAATGCATAAATGTCTGATATTTTCATAAAATAAACAATATGTTGAAAAGAAATATTTTTGCAGACGAGTGCAAAAAATTTAAAAATTTCTCCAAACTATTATTTAAATCTATCCTAAAGGTTATCTGGGAGAAGAGCAATAATTTCTCCCTTGTTCTTTAATTTGTAGGAACTAGCTTAATTTGTTCACACATAAATGGATATCTATAGATTGCAAAGACATTTTACATAATAACTTGAGGATTGATGGATTTTGAGATGCCACACGAAAACATGGGTACATCAGTTCAGTTTTGGTTACTAGTTTTTTGGGGTTTTTTTTTTTTGTTTTTTTTAAATAAGCACTTTGACTCCATGATCCAATAAGACAAGATTTACCAAACTCAACCTTCCTTTTATGTATGAGTTAATTAATCCCATATTGTATGCCAGTAACTGTACTGGTTACAGGTATATAGTAGTGATCAAGACAACATTTGTGGCTTCAAGAAACTTTCTGTTTAGTGGGACACACAACAAAAATGTCTACTGTCAATTTTGCACAAAACTACCAGAAAAGCCTATTCATGAAACAAAGCAAAACTTTTAGACTCAATGCAGTAAGGGGCACACCACTTTAACAGAATCTGAGTAGTTTCTTAAATAGGAACATCAGGGGAATGCATTTATGGAGCTCAGATTTGAGCTGGGTAATTTTAATCAGGTATTTCATGTCAGGGAACTGAGTGGAATGGAGCAGAGTTTCGGACAAAACAGCTTTGTGTTGATGCCACAGAAAGTTGAGGTGCTTAAAGCAGCCTTGAGAAATAAACTGATCACCTTGATAAATGAGCTATTTTAGTTAGTTCATAGTTTTTGTTCCAGAAGCATTTCCCAGAGCAGATAGCTAGGTTGTTTTGCTTCTTATTAGAAGTAACAAACATAGGAATAAGAGTATACCTGGTTCTAAAATTTTCAGAAAATGACAAGAAATTATTAATTTTAGTTGTCACACATAAATGAACATAAATTCTTAAAGTGTAGCCTTAAGGAAGATTTAAGTAAAAGGCAAAATCCTTACTCTGTTAAACAAAAGAAAATAAACTTTCTTTTCTTTGCTAGTCTTATTTTAAAAATAGTACTTAAATGAATGTGGTGGAAATATTTTTTTCTTATACTAACATAATTCTATTTGGGGATACAATTGAAATATAAATTTTTTCCTAAAGCAAAGTTATAGATCTTTCTAATGAAAGTAATTCTTTAGTCTTTTATTTGAAATAATTCTTGCTAAGCTTGCAGACATGAGTGTTTTCACTGTTTTCCATACTTAGGCCAGGCTGGGTTGGGCCACATGTACTGGCTGGACATTGAGGCCTGGTGTTTGCATACTTCTAATAGTTCTCCCTTAAGCCTTGTCTGTGCTGAACCTAAATAGGTTAAAATTTCCAGGGTCATTCCAGTGGTTTGTAAGAGATTGCCTGTTCTCTATTTTTCACTTTTCTATTGCATCTAATGAGGTGACATTGGTTAATAAAATTATATTGGTTTCAGGTGCACAGTTATATAATACATTAGTTTCTCTATTTTAGTAGATCTGTGCTCTTCAAATTATTTGTAATAGCTGGGCTATTGTATTAAATTTGGAAGTATTTGTTGGATGATAAATAACATTTTTGTTATAAATACCTGTTTGTTTCCATAAATTTCAGTCATTGTAGACATAACTTATAACCACAATTCTTAAATGTGCAATAGAAGTAAAATATTTAATTGGATATACCCACGTAATAAATGTTAAATTTATTTAAGTCATCCCATACATAAGATACATTCTGAGAAAAACATTCAGGTAGCAGTTTTCTGTCTGCTCCTTCCTCAAATATTTACTGAGTGACTGATATATAGATGGAAATATATATTCCAGTTGTTAGGGATTTGGAGCTGGAAATTTAGTGCTGAACAGAATGGAACCAATGCCTGTATCAGAGGGAGACAGATGTTAAATCAAAAATGAGATACATAAGTTTAGTGTGAGAGCTCTAAAAGGCATGAAAGAGCCTGATCTGATGTTATAAAAGCCTATATCCACCATAAGGTACCAGGCTAAGAAAGGTTTTAATAAGGAAATGAAATTTGAACTGAGGCATTTGAAGGAGGCTAAGGAGAATGGAAGGAATAGGAAATAATGAGGCAAAGAGCAATCTAGAAAGAGAAGAGACTTGCAAGAACCCCAAGGAAGTAAGAACTATAACTCCAGGACCTACTGGACTGCCAGAATGTAATTTGTCATAGTCTTGTTGTTGAACTTGTCTTCTTTAAATGATAATTATTTTAATGAGATTATTTATTTTAAAATATTTAACCTATATAAAGATGAAATGTTTTTATTAATTTCTCTAATGTTTCATAACCTTACTATTTGTGATTTCAAACAATTGTGAATTATTTTTAACATGTTCTTATAAAGACTGAGCTCTCATCTGCATACTTGCTAATAGAAATAATGCTTTCACATTAACTAAGCAAACCTAGAACTGAGGAGTTACCGTTATGTTAATTTCTACATTGGAATGGTTATTTATGTCATTTTGTTTATTGACAGTGATTAGAATTACAGCGGAAGTATAATCATCATGGAGAATAGTGAAACTTTTAATCAGGAGAATTATACTTCTAATTTAATAAAGTTTCTTCTAAAAGAGAATTAGATATTAAAGGACTATGAAGTTTTTATTAACCCTGTGTTTATGCAGGGCATTAGAGAACTACTAAGACCTCTAAATCTTTATTTTCCAACCAAATGAAAGGGCAGTGATCAAATTGCCTCTGTAAGCAAATTATTTCTTACCTTGGAAGCTCTCTTTGTGTACTGCATTTTGAGTATAGTGCATTATCAGATTTGTTACGTGTAGCTTTACATGAACTCATTGTTAATCTTGCTAGAGAAATGGTAGGTAGGTTAGCTACAAATATGTGACTAAGCTAAATTCTAACTGAATTCTTAGCCACCCATTATTCTGACAGTGCCTCCAAGGACCAGTTCAAAGGATCCCACTTGATTTACCACAATCAGTTCTCTGCTGTTGTTAGGGGTGAATGGATGGAGCTCTACAGTTCCATTCTCAAAATTACTGTTTATTTGCACCTGACATGGTGGGAGGAAAGCACTACACAAGTGTCTGTGGAGGCATTCGTGGTTACAGATATCTGTCTTGATTAGTAGGTCCATCCACTTCCCTCTCTACTGAGCTCAGGAACTCTAGTTCTAATGTTCGTTTTTAAGACCTCAGACTCAGTTTGTACAAAATTAATGTGACATTCTCACTAAAGTTCAGAACTTCAGGGTATCTTTTTATTAGTTTTGGGGATCCTCAGCCTGTCACCCTCTTTATACCGCAGAATTTGATGAGTAGATGTTGGGACAATTGGTAGGGTATGAATAAAAGGGGACTCATCATTACCACTTCCTACAGGCCCTGGGCCCAGGTGGCCCCAAACACATTGCTTTCCCCAATATGTGATGATTTTATTGAATATTATCTGACTCCTGCAACTCTGTAAATCTTTACAAATATGTTATTTAAGGCCAAGCCTATGTGTCTCTTATCCACACAGCTGTCCCTCATTCTCCCACCCTAGCTAAGAGTTGTTTTCTGCATTTTGAGTCTCATTTTTAGGACTGCTCATCACATTCTGCCTTATATTGGAATTCATTGTGCAAATACCACTTAGCTCTAATTTACTTGAGAGCAAAGTTATAATCTTGTTTATTTTTGTGTCCCTCAGAGCACTTACCAAATGCTCAGGCCAGCCATTTTCAACCTTTCTCACCTCATGGCACACATAAACTAATTACTAAAATTCTATGGCACACCCAAAAATATATTTTTGGCTGATCTGACCAAAAAATAGCTATAATTTTGATTAATTCATATCAGGCAGCTATTACTGTGTTGGCTGTCATTTTTTTTATTTGACAATCTAAGTCAAAAGAGGTCAGCGCCCCTGAGTAAATAGTCAGGTATTGCATGTGTTAAAAATCCCTTCAGCACACCGGTTGAAATCACTGGACTGGAATATGAAAGGCAGTATTGCAGACGTGTGTAGAGCTGGAGCTCTGGAGCCAGACTGACTGGCTCTAGATCTCAGCCCTGCCAGTTAGTGCCTTGTATGACCTTGCACTGGTTTCTGTGCCTCTGTTTCCTCATGAGCTTGTGAGGAAACAACACATATAACGTACTTGCTCTTAACACCTGGAGTTTAGCAAGGGTTCACACAATGGTAACAGGTATGTTGGACAATAATTCATAATATGCCTGAAGCCTTAAACTTACTGTCTACTCTTTCACACATTCACAAATATTGCTTGAGTATTCACTCTGTTTTCACTCAATACTATGCTAAGCATTGGGACTATAAAAATGAATGCTTAAATATCTTTCTAACATGGAAGGGAAGGCTCAGTATCACCAACCAGAGCTCAGCATGGTTTATTATGGGACTGTTTGGTGACAGTGATGTGGTGAAGTAACTTCCATGGTAATGGACAGCATATGTACCATAAAATGAGTATCATTGGATCTTGATATTTACTAAGCACTTGATAATGGGTAAGGACCTGGTCTCAACATAAATAAATTATTTTTTGTTATTTATGACCTCTAGATTAGTCAATTTCCAACTCCTTGATGCTGAATCCATTATCAGAGATGCTAATAGGGAGTAAGATCAACTGAGGTTTTAGTTCATTTTTCTATGCTAGTTTGTCAGTAATAATAAGTGAATATTGACCTCAAAGATGGAAAGTAGAAGGTAGCCCTGAATAGCAATTGTCTACTATATGTTTCCATAAATTTTTGATAATAGGCAACAGGAAGAAAATCCCCTGTAGGTCAGACATGGGGATTCTGTTCCCCTGAATTTGGTAGAGCACCCTGCTTTGTCTAGTTGGAGACCTTGGTTATTTTTTATGCTCCTTGTACTTCCTATTGAAAGAAGAGCCTTTTTGGTACAGTCTGCTATACAACATGGTTTAATAGCAAGATTGGCTTTCTCTGAGAAGATAAAATCCTTTCCAGTGTCATCCCAGCAATCGTGTGGATTCTCTCTCCCTTTGCTGTTCCCTCATTCTCTCCTGTCTTTCTTCCATATTTTGAAATGGCCAAAGTGAAACTAAACTCTGAAGTTGAAGATAGAGCCCTGCTTTGAATCATGGCCCATTTTAATTTGAGCTTTTTCCTACCTCATTTTTCCTGAAAAATTTCTACCACTTGACTTTTAATAAGGGTTGCTCCGTGAACAATATTTCAGAAGCAGTTACAGTTTTCAAAGTTTTGCATTTATATGATAATTTATAGTCCAAGTGCTTTTATATTTGCACATGCATTGTGGATCCTGCGGCCTGTTCCCTGAGGGAAGACTGCTTCCCGCTCCCCTATGGCAAGCGAGCTTGCTGAGGCAAGTGCCTAGACGAGCGAAAATGTGGAACCTGTTTCCTGAAGATAGAACTACCTCAGTATGCAAGCAATAGAAACTCAACTTTGACCACAGTGAGGGTTTTACGTTAATGCCACAGCATGTCTCATGCAGGAGGCAGCAGAGAATGCATCAGGGTCTCACAGGGCAGGCCCCGCAGAGCTGCCTGGTCTGAATCTCTGCTTCACTCTTCTTTTGCTCTGCTTGCTGGCCTCTGTCTCTCTCAGCCTGGTGCCCCACACTTCTGCATAACCTAGCCTCCTGAGCCACCTAGTCTCTATCCCCATAGTTCATTAGATCAGCAAAACAAATTCATTCTTTGAATTCTAATTCTCACTTCTGGAGGAGAGAATTGGATTAGCTGGTCCAGTGAGGGTCAGAGGCAGACCCTCAGTTATTTCAGCTCTGGGTGCTGATGGAATCTGATAGTTTATAACTAATTGCAGATGCAGATTATATTCATCCATAAACATGTAAATCCTTAATCTTTTATGATTTGGGATATAGTTTTTAAATGAAGGTACTCATTTTTCCTTTTGATTTTCCATAACACTTTGTGGATTGCTCTCTTAAACCTTTACCTTGCCTTAGCACAGTGCTGCAGTTTCTCTTACTAGACTGTGAGCTTCTTAAGGACATTGATCATGTGTTATCCATCCTTCTGATTCTTTTTTTTTTTTTTTTTAAGATTTTATTTGTTATTTTTAGAGAAAGGGAAGGGAGAGAGGGGGAGAGACATCAATGTATGGTTGCCTTTCACCTGCCTCCAGCTATGAACCTGGCTGGAGACCTGGCTTGCAACCTGGTTATGTGCCCTGGCTGGGAATCAAAACAGAGACCTTTGGGTTCTCAGGCCAGCACCTTATCCACTGTGCCACCAGCCAGAGCCTCCTTCTGATTCTTAATGCCTGGCACAAGGGTAGCATGTTTAAGTGTTCGCTAAATACTGGTCACATGAGGAAATAGTAAAAGGTTTTCTCTGTGAAAATGTATCCCTGTGTGGATTTTGCAAACATTTGCAAAATCTGTTTTGTGTTTAAATCATGAATAACTACAAAATAAGTTAATCAACTCACCTGCCTAAAGTGTGAGTAAAAATAATTTCTATACTGTTGAGATGTACTACTCTAAAATGTAGGCACAGAGTAGAATAGCCAGTAGGTGAACCCCAGGAAGTATAGCTGCTGCTCAGTGGGATAAAACTATTTCCAATTCTAAGATACTGTAGTTTAAGTGGACAGTAAAATTCCATCATGGTGTCAAATAATTTGAAGGTGTGATAAACTGAAAATATCTTGTGCACTCATATTTTATTTCCTTATATGTCACTTTAGTTATTATTTTTATTCTCAAAGTGTTCATTAAAACCATATTAGTTTTCTATTGCTGCCAAATGAGATTACCAAAAACTTAAGCAACAAAAAATAGTTTTGTAGTTTGGTGGTGAGAAGCTGAGGCAAGTTTTATGGGCTAAAATCAAGGTTTTAACATGCTATGTTCCTTTGGAGGCTCCAGGTGGTAATCCATGTCTGTGTCTTCTCCAGCTTCTAGAAGTTGCCAGAATTCCTTGGCTCATGGTCTCTTCCTCCATTTTCAATGCCAACAAGGTTGTGTCAAGTCCTTCTCACTTCTTATTACTGTGATCTTGTCATTCTCCGATTTCCACGTTTTAAGGATGCTTGTGATTACACTGAACACACCTAGAGGATATAGGATGATCTCTCTACTTTAAGACCAGCTGGAAGGCACCCTTAACTGCAACTGCAACTGCAACTTTAATGCCTTTTGCCATATAAAAGAGCATGTTCAAAAGATCCAGAGTTTAGGAAGTAGCCATATTTATGGGGCTCTTATTCTGCTGAACATGCCTATTATGGAAGATATAAAGGTAAACACTATATTATAATGAAGGAGATTTATTGTCTAATGAAAAAGCCAACTCCAGGTAATCTAATTTATATCTGGTGGCAAATTCTCTGTCTCATCATTTCTCTCACCACTTACTTAGATGTCCAGCTTCTCAGCCTCTAACCCTGTTAGTCCTAGGTCTTGATTTCTAGCCATAGTTTTTGGGTTGCCACTATTGAGCACCTAGTGTGTGTCAAGACTGATAGTCATGACACTAGGAAACATTGCTCTAAATAAGACATCACTTTTTGACTAGACAAATAAATATTATGAATAAATTATGACACAAAGTAATTCCTCCTGAGAATGAAAATAAAAATTGCAAATTATCCCCAAATTTAGGTTATATTTAACATTCTCAGTCTAAATGCTATAAGAGATAAGATTCTTAAATGTAAGAATATTATGCTAAAAAACTGTAAATTTTGGGCTCATTTTCAGGGATTTAATGCAATAGAGTATTAATGGCAGATTTTTTAAAAAGATATCTTCTTTGCCCATCTAGTCATCAAGGACAAGTTTGAAGATCTATGAATGATATCCATAGTTTGCATTTAAATTTGAAAGTTATTTATTAAATGACATATTCAGCAAGATACAAAACCTTCTGCCTGGTTAGTGATTGCATAAAGTCATTTTTAGTACATGTGAAAGACCAGTGAATCAGAATATTTATAGTTTAGCACTTTTCAAAATGTCCTTCAAATATATGTGCACATATTGCTTCATAGAATATCAAGTCCATGTTTTATAGGACTTGGGCTAAATATCAAACTCAGCCTTAATAAGCGGATTTGTACTTGTATATTCATGGTGATTGACAATCTAGTAAAATATATGTAAAAACCAGAAAAATAATGTTAGGAGCCATCTGGATCAGATGTTTTTGTTTCAGCTGATTGACTATTACTAAGCCCTTAAATGTTTTCTGTGTGAATGAATTAATGATATGTAAGGTAGAAAGGGCTAAATATAGGAGAGCCATATGCTAATTATGCCCCTGTACTTCTGAAAATTGGATTTTATAGAGGCCATTGGCATGGTATTAGGGGACCTGTAAAGTCATAGAATAAACAAGGTGCAAGTCACATAAAAATCATTGAGAACAAAATTTACACATATTTTTATAATAGCATTTTTGGTATCTTATTTTTACTAGGTCTTTGAAATTTATTACATTAAATAACTTGCAATCATTTCCCATTGATTGTATGTGTGTGAAATCAAATAGCTCACAAGTTTTGTTATTTAAAAAGAACAACTGTACAATATTCTTCTTTCTTCTCCCTCGTTCCCCATTCCTTTTATAAACTGGTTATTTTGGTATTTCCCTCCATAAAGCTAAATATTTTTATATAACTAGTGCTCTTTTTATCATTAATTTCAAGATTTTTCTATTGATTTTTGACTGTGGAAACAGAACACTTTACCTGTCATCCCTCCACTTGAGTATCCATGTCTCCCTTCCTTCCTCTCTTCATCCCAATAGTTTTACCCTAATTTTTATAAAATAGCTATTCAGTATTGGCATTAGTGTACTGTTTAAATTCCACTAACGGTAAAACATAGAGCTCCTACCACCACAGCTTCTTCCTAGTCTATATTTTTTCTTTGGAAACAGTAACTATCTTGTTTTTAAATTTGTTTGGTTCTCTTAAATACTTACCACTGTCTCAGCCCTAATTCTTCACCAGTTGTCTCAACACCTTCCCAAAACATGGACAAACTTCTGGTGTTCTATCAAATTCACATTCCGGAAGTTTCCTCCTGGAGCCTTGCTCTCAGCTGTGCCTGGTGTGTAGTCTGTATCCAGAGACTATTCACAGGGACAAAGTTTAAGTCATTGGAAGGTGTTGGGGCAACGCGGTCTCCTGGCTGTGGGAATGGGAGAGAGGATCTTGGCATCTGACTGATTCTTTTTTCTTTGTTTTTGTTTTTATTTTCGATAACAGCTTTATTGAAATATAGCTCATCTATCATACCATTTGTCCATTTAAAGTATAAAATATTTATTTTTAGTGTATCACAGAGTTGTACAACCATAATCGCAATAAACTTTGGAACATTTTCATCAACCCACAAAGAAACCCTGTGTTTGTTAGCATTCCTTCTCTACTTCTCACTAACCTCTCCAAGTTTGCCATCATACTTTTATTATTTTTGTAAGCTACAGCTTTTCTGGCCACTGGTTTTAATATGTCTAATGTAAACTGAGTTGTTGGTAGAAAGGCTTTATTAGTTTGTGTGAAGCCAAATGGATTGAAAGCCCCTGTACCACTTGAGTCTGTACAGAGGACTAAACCCTGCTTTTGGTTTTGCTCCTCTATCATGTCTGTACAGGAGGGTTTTATATTTGCTTGCTACGGTGCCACTACCTATTGAATTTTGGAGAACATTTCCCCCCAGATTTAAGTATTGAAAAGTAAGGCTGAATAGAGGGTTTGGTGGAAGACTAACTCTTTGGATCCATCTCTATTATCTTTCTTTCCCACTTTGGTGAATCCAGTGGAAGATAATGGCAAATATTGTGTTGATATTATCAGCCAGCCACTTCAGGACATAGCAAGTTTAATGGCAACAGATAAAAATAATTTAAAAGAAAAATGTTTCAGATAACTGGTACAGTTCCCAAATAAACCTAGAATGTCTTTGATTTAAAAAAAAAAAAAAAATGCTTTTTCCAAGACCAGTTTCCTGGGAGTTACCTCTGCACGATCAGCTAAACTGTAAAGGAAGAGCATGTTGAAAAATGTGTTAAGGCCAAGGACCTTATGTTTTAGCTTTTATTTTTTGATGTAATTTATACACAAGAAAATACACCCATTTTAAGTGCACCATGTGTTAAATGTTGTTGAATGTATGTACCTGTGCAACCACAGAAGATACAGAAGAGCATCATTAAAAAACGTTCCTTCAGTACCCTTTTGCAGTCAGCCTCTCCCTACAACCTACCACTGCCAACCTCAGGCTTCCACTGATCTCTTTCCTGTCACTACAGCATTACTTTGGCTCTTCTAGAATTTCATGTAAATGGAAATATGCAGCATGTCCATTTTGATAACTAGCTTCATTTCTCATTTTTGTTATTGTGTGTATCAGTAGTTTATGTCTTATCATTACTGGATAATATAGTATGATTATGCCACAATATATTTATTTAGTCATTGGGTGACAGACATTCGGGTTGTTTATACTTTATGGCTATTATGATTGTTCATGAGCAAGTCTTTTTGGAGAACGTGCTTACATTTTTCTTGGTAAAAAAATGCCCAGAAGTGAAAGTACAGAATCGCATTGTATATTTATAATTAACTTTGTAAGAAATTGACAACTATTTCCTAAAGTAGTTATATCAATTTATACTCCATCAGCTACATATGAAAGTTCCAACGGCTGCTTATCCTTGTCAATGCTTAGTATTGTCAGACTCTTTCATTTTAGCTCTTCTATTGCTTGTAGTATCTCATTTGGATTTTAATTTGCATTTCCCTAAACACCAATGATAAGCATCTTTTCTTGTGCTTATGTCTTATTTTGTGTAATGTCATTAAAACTCCTTTGCCTGTTTTTAATTGGGATAATTTCCTATAGTGTTGTAAGAGCTATGTGTTATTCTAGATGTGAGTCCTTTATCCTGTATATGTATTGCAAATATTTTCTTCTGGTTTGTGACTTGCCTTTTTATTTTTTAACTGTGTCTTTTAAAAAGCTAAAGTTTTTAACTTACATAAAATCAAGTCATTTTTATATTTTTTGGTTTTTGCTTTATTTGTGCTAAGGAATTTTTGGTTAATTTGAGGTTGTGAATATTTTCTTTAATTTGTCGAAAGTTTTTTAGCATTAGCTTTCTTGCTTGGACCTATAATTTTGAATTATCTTTTGTGTATGGAGGGAAGCAAGGCTTGAGGTTTCTTTTCCATAAGGGTAATCACTTGTATCAGGACCATTTTGGTGGGGGAGAGGCCGTATTATTGCCATTAAAATATCTTGCAGCATTTGCTGAAATTATTGACCATAAATGCATAGGTCTATTTCTAGACTTTGTATTCTGTTTTGTTGAGCTATGTATCTATTCTTAAAATAATAACTATACTGTCTTGGTTACTATAAGTTTTTGTTAAATTATGAAAGCAGGTAGTATAAGTCTTCAGACGTTGATCTTTTTTAAAATGGTTTTGGCTATATCTTTGGTGATATTATAAAAATATAATTAGTCAATTTTTACAATTCAAAGTAAGAAATATTAGTAACAATAAAGAGAGCACCTTTATAGTGATAAAAGGGTCAATTCATCAGAAGACGTAACAGTTTCAAACATTAGGTAAGGCATTTCGAGTTGGGATTGTTTTGCGTCCAGAGGGAGTTGCATTTGGAGAGCTGAACAGTAAATGTGTATCTCTGTGTCTAGGTCGTTGGAGGGTTACAAACATCTGACCTAGTCACCCATGAAACAAAGAATGGGAAGCTGGCTAGGGTCTGTGTCTGGCCTAGGTAAACATCTGCAATTTTATGGGAGTTATGAGAGCATAGAAACGGCAAGTCTTATCTAAATGATACTTAGAAGGGTGACCTTCAGTAAACTATTTCCGGGAATATCAATAGATATGGTATGGAGGTTTGGAAAAGATAACGTTGAGAGGACTTAGTTATTTATTGATTGAATTTTAGAGAGAGAGAGAAGGGTGGGGGAGACGGCAACACTGATAGTTGTTCCACTTACTTACGCATTCATTGCCTACTTCTTGTATGTGCCCTGGCTGGGGATTGAATTTTCAACCTTGATGTATCAGGATGCTCTAACCAACTGACTACCCAGCCAGGGTAGAGAGGATTTTTAACCATCACTATTTTCCAGGAACCAGGTCTCAGATAAAGGTGGACACTGTCAGTGCCTGTTTTCACCTGACTTTTAATTCTCTTTGAAACCAATATTATCACTGTTGGAAAAGAGAAAGTTTTTCCTCTTAGTACCCAACACAAAGTGTTTGTCCACCTGGTACTAGGAGAGCCAAACTCTAAACACTGAAAATTATGGCACAGAAAGACTGGCAATTTTATTATAAGTAGTGTCACTCAGCAAAACAGGAAGCTAATGTTCCCAAACTCTTTAATCCAGGGTTCAGGTCATATTTTAAGTTTTAGGGGGAAGAGATATGCAGAAGTGCTGGTGGGGCAAGTTTTAACGGGAAGACCTTGGAGCTTGGCCATTTGCAGTAAAGTGAGTCAGCACTGGATCTTTGTGGCCAGTGGACCCTTTGCTTCTGAAAGGGTTCTGGTGTTCAACTTTCAGTCATGTCCTTTGCTTACATGTGTTTGTGTGTGTGTGTGTGGAGGGGGATGAGCACAAGACTGGTTTCAGTGGAGCTGGAAGTCAAAGTTCTATCCTCTGCACATGTTTTTGGCTACATGACTTGTAGTTTTGTGTCTGAAATGCAACTCAGTTAAACAGAATCAGACTATATTTTGAGCTGGTTGTGCAGTTACACACTTTGATTTTCCAATTGGCGAAAGAGAAAAACAAACACATTTATTGACATGTGCATTGTGCATATACACCTGGGAATACCCAGTAATAAGTAACCCAAAAGGCTGATTAAACTGGGTTTTTTTATATCATCTTAGGCTAAAATAAGGGTTTGGGGTTCCTGGTCCAGGGAGGCAAGTTATTGGAAGGTGACCAGGAGAAAGTATGTTAGACAAGAGCTGTTTAGTGAGGTTTGTTAAGAGAATTTCTCTTCCCCCTATAGGAGAAGGAGCTATATTTACAAATGGAAATTTCCTTTGCAGAAGGAAGTCTTGTGTCCTGCTTTTAGAGGTGTGCTAGAGCCTGCTGTTTCTCATTGGTCCTTAGTTCCAAATAATCCATATATACCAAAAAGCATTTAGATTTTGAAGTGGCACATTCTGGTACTCTTCACCATTTTATTCTTTCCCTCAATAAAATTAATTAATTTTGACATTTTTACTTTATAGTTGTCTAAAAGAAGTTTTCGTAACTTTAAAAATTATACTTTGACATGCCTTAGATCTTGGTATGTACCATGTATACTGTTAAATATGTACATTTATATAGCCAATTTTTCCCTGAAAACTACCTTCTCAATTTAATTTGCCAAGAAGGCAGTTTTATGCTGAATAATGCCTGTTTTCTTTCTGTGTGTCTTGACGTTTGTTCTTGACTCCTGAAATATCAACAGTCTCTTTATATATGAATAGAATAGCATACTAAAAACTCCTGCAATTGATGACAGTGAAAGCACTTTCTCATTGGCAAGACTAATGACTGATCATTAGATTGTATTTTGCCGATCCTAAGGTGCACATTTTTTCCTGTTTACTCTCTTTGAAATCACTGTTTCGTACACTTAGTGCCTTCTTAGATTTGATAGAATATGCTATGTATGTCTTTTTTTTTTCCTTTTCTCTTCTGTCATTGACATGATAATAAAGTGGCTTAATAATTTTTTTAGAATTCATTAACGTTCTAGAAGCCTTTATTTGCAATACATTGTGTTAAAGCTAAAGCCATAATAATTGTTTTCAGTTTGAGAGTCTATTCATTTGTGTAAAGTTTTCAAATTTCTGAATAAAAGATAATTCACTCTGTTTCTTAATACTGTTACCTTGGAGGAAGAAAAATAACTTTTGCATTTATTTTGTCTCAAAGTTTCCTGCAGTGGCAGCAGTCCAGTAACTGGTATTAACCATTTCATCATCTTACCCACTAGTCTGCAGCAGTCTTCATGTGTAGCTGGAGTACCTGCAGTGTGGACCAGCCTCCCACACCTCAGTGGTTGTTAGAACTAGTAGCAAGTTTTGCTAGGTCTTCACTCAGAACACTATTTTTTCTCAAGTATCAAAACTATGCACAGTATTCAGCTTTGCGTTTTCACAGGTATTTAAAGAGGTTTTGAGTATTGTCATGTTTTGAGGGGAGAACAAACTTTTTCCTTTACTCATCTTAGTTTCTCCAGTTGAGCCCCTGTAAACAAGGCTCACCAAAGACAGATTAATGAGAGAAAAACAAACAGTTTTATTAATATTTGTATTACACATCAAACACACGGGAGTACCCAGAGATGAGTAACTCAAAAAGATGGTTAGTACTTGGGCTTGTATGCCATTTTAGGCTAAAGGAAAAAGGGATTTTAGATTTTTGAGCAGGAAAGTACATTTATGGGAAGGTGATCAGGAAAAGTTTAGTAAGTAAGGGCTGTTTAGTAAGGTTTGTAACATAGAGTTAGCTCTGTTCTCTTTCACTAATGAGCAGTTAAGAGTCCTCTTCTAGTATGAAAGAAGGAGGCAACTTTATAAATGGATTTTTTTTTTTATAAAAGAAAAATGTGTGCTCTGATTCTATCAGAGCTTTTCCCATGTCTATTCTCAATGGGATTTACTCCAAATAATCCATATGCCAAAGAGGCATATTTAGGGGTAGTATATTCTCATGCCTTTCAAATGGATTCTTTTTTACTGTGTGCTTATTGTAGAACACAGGTCATGTGTATCCTGTTCTCATTCATTCTTACGTTTTGGAGGGAACACAGTGGTTAGTACCCCTGGTACTGACATATCTATTCCTAGGTCTCTACCATATTCTCTGCCTCCTGTTGAAATTTTTCCTTGTCTTCCCATTGACTCAGGATGAAGTTAAGAATACTTGGCTTGGCATAGGAGGTTTTGGGCTCCTGTTTAGTTTTTTACCTCCTCCCACTCCAGATTCCAATATGTATGTATTGAATGTTCTTCCCAGAAGCCTTGCAGGAGCAGCATTTGGGACACATTACTGCAGTATGATTTTGAGTTGGACAAAGGAGCTACTTACTATCTATAAGACCCTTGGCAAGTTAATAAACCTCTCTGAGGCTGTGTTACGTTTTATGTTAAGTGGGGATAAAAAAAAAAAAATAGTACTTACCTCCCAGACTTGCTTTAAGGATTAATGAGTTAATGAATATAAATTACACATCAAACTTAAGCCAAATTCCTATGTATTTTAAGTCTTGACTTATTTTTGCTGTACGCCATTTTTATTTACTGTTTCTATCATTGAGCTCTTTCCATCCTGTGCTCAGAACATGTTGATGTTTTGTCACAGCTCTAAAGCATCTCCCACACCCTTCATTCATCCTCATCCTTTGAACCTTATCTTTGGTTTGAATTTCATAACTTTAATCAAGATTCCGTAGGTTCCCTTGATCAAATTGTATCTCTAGTCCCCCTCTCCTCATCCATTATCTCCTAGCAATACTTGTTGAAAAAAGAAGGAATGAAAACTAGTGTCCATTTCTAGCAGTTTTCACTGTCAGAAATCTTAAGGATTTGGGGAAGAACCTCTGCCCACTTGTTCCTATTTCTCCAGCTCCGGCAAATGCCTGCCCTGCTGCAGCGACACTCACGTAGTTCTTATGGTTATATACTTGATAGTTACCCTGCCTCCCAGCTTTATTGAAGTGTGACTGACAAAAGTTGTATAATGGTATATATTTTAGGAATATAGCATGATTTTGTGATATGCATATGTAATATACCATGCTTATCATAATTGGGCTAATTAATATATCCATCATTTAAGAGTTACCTTTTCTAGGTGTGTAGTGAGAATATTTGAGATATTTAGCAGATTTCAAGTGTACATTATTTTTAAGTATAGTTGCCTTGAGAACTTATTCACCTTATAATCGAAAGTTTGTACTCTTTGACCATTGTCCCCTTTTCCCTCACCTCTCTGTCTTCTGGTAATACCCTTCTACTCTATGTTAGCTATGGGTTTGACTTTCCTGTTCCTCAGATAAGTGATGTCATGCAGTATTGGTCTTTCTCTGGTTTATTTCACTTAGCACAGTTTCTTGTAGGTTCATCCATGTTGTTGCAAATTTTCTTTTTTAAGGCTGTTATACATACATACATACACACATACACACACACACACACACACACACACACACACACACACAGACCCTTTCTCTCCTATCCAGGGTTGCAGACTGACGCCTCCATGGCAAGCTGGAAGCCATAGACTGTTTTATTTGGTCTTCTTGTCTTTAAAAGTAATGAAACAGCTGCCAAATTTTTAATAGGGCTATTTCACATACAAAATTATAATTTTGCATTTAAAAGACATCTGAAACTCTGGCTGCTCAGGGTCTGCATTGCATGCCTAAGAGTAGTTGGCAGCAGGCCTTTGTCTGCCACCTGTGAATGACGCTTGTTCTCTTGCAGGCCCCACCAATCCCTGTTGGCCTTAGAGAACCAGCTTCATTGATTTACCTTACCTGCTAGGCCTCAGTAGACGTCTGTCTTTGTAAACTTGGTTCATCCTACATAGTTATTATTCAGAATTGGGAGTCGCTTCTGTGTGATTAATGTGTAACCCCTGGAAAATCCTGTTACCCTACTTACATGGCACTGAAATATATTCTCAGGGTTCATTATATTCATCTAAGATGGGATTGATTTGGTTATACCTCAATGAGAAAAATAATACATCATATCTATTAAATTCATTAACTTTATTTAAAAAGTTAGGCAGGATAATTCTTATGACATTTTATTCTTAACCTAAATCATATGGAAAAGTTATTATAATTCTACCATCTGCTCAAGCTTTTTAAATCATTTTGGTAAACTTAATGCTATTGCAAAATACATGCCTTAGCACTAATTAACCAAAAAATCTGTTTCATTCCCAGATAATAAAAAAATATGTCAAAAACATGTTTTCTTAAAGAAAATCTAATTTATGACACTTTTTAAAGCTTTTAAACCACCCTTGTGATGTGCTCAAACACAAGCAAAAGAATAACAAACAAAAAGTTACATCAAATATTCCCTTTAGGAAAGTCCACAGACTACATGCTTTAGACATTTACAGTTATACTTTAGATTGCTATTTCCCTTTCAATAGTACTGTCCTTTTTGGCTGCTACAAGCATTTTGTATTAATTTAGGGGGAATGCGGGAGTAGGAATACAGGGCTTGAGGAACATGGGGAATGTCTTTAAAGCCAATATTGATTTAATATCCAAGTTCGGATATCACATTACTCCTCAAGAAACCTAATTAATTGAAATATGTGCTGAGTATGCTATATTAAATATTATTGACCAATGATTTTTTTAAACTTTTTAGTAGTCTTTTGTTATAGGAATAGAATGTATCCATTTTCATTATGTTTTTGCTAAGACTCTGCATTTTTAAACTTTCCTGGTTTTCCAGTCACTGTTCTCTTATTACTGCTATGACTTTGGTATATTATCCCAAATTACCCTAGGAAAGAATCATTTTATTTGGTCACAAGCCCACTCAAAAATGTACAGTGATTATTCATTTTTTAATTAAATAACATCTAGGCTCCTTGGGGTCTTTACCCCCTATCTTTTCATTTATCTTTCCAGCTGTCCATTATTCTGAACTCTTCACTTGTGGGAGATTATTTTACTCAAGATACTGAATACACTTCACACAAGGTCTAGGGCTCATTCTGTTCTGCAGGGAATAAACCTTTCATTCTTCCTTTTTGGGAAACCCAAGAAAGATATCCTGCCATAGAGGCAGGTAATCAAGTGGCGATGATAGTAACAGTATGTGAGTCTGTGCATGTGTGCTAGAGAGGAAGTAGATATGGTAAAACGTGAATAATTGATAAAGGGTACATGGGCATTTCTTGTACTATGGCAACTTACTATGAGTTTGATCTATTTCAAAATAAAAGGTTGTAAAGGAAAAAATCAGTCCAGATTAAATCAGTCACTCACAAGTGAAATTTGTCCAATTTGGGAAGATATACCAATCAAATATATTTAGTTATTGGTAATATTAATAGGTTCACTATACTGTCTGTAGAAAGATACTATGTTTTTTATCCCAGTCTTTTATTTCATTGACTTTTCCATTGTACCCCCTTGAAAATGAACACATTGGTTAATAAGAAGATGGACTTAATAAATAATATATTAATTTTCAGAATAAAATTGTGACTTCTTTCCTTCCCTGATTCCATAGTAACAGTTACATATTGAATGCTAGAAAATGGGCTTTGGTCTAGAGATCTCACGATGAACATCACACAGTCTCTGTCCTGGAAAGTACCTAGAATAGAAGACAAATCAGAAACCCAGTAATAACAAAACATGAGAAAAGTGTGATGATTCTAGTATATTTCACTGTTACTTATGTTTTTTTCCATACTATCTGCAATTTTGACTCTACAGATACGTGGTATCTCATCCTTAGTGCAACACTTTTATAGAATGTTGCCACCCGCTTGCCACACTGAATATAATGAGTAATATCTTTTATCTCGTTTCACATCATTCCACATTGCCATTCAAAACTGTTGTTCTTAATTACTGGAAATAGGCTGGATATTTTTCAACCATGTATTTTGTTCTTTTTGTAATATTTACTCAGAATACCATGATGGAACTTCCTTTTCTTTTCTTTTTTTTTTTTTAATTTTATTGTTGTTGTATTACATCCATCCCCTTTTTGCCCCCCTCTGTCCCCCTCAGAACTTCCTTTTCTGACAATCATTGATGATTTGCTAATTATAGTCTTTATTATATATAAAATCTGTATTAATTTGTATAAATTTGAGGAGTTGATATTTTAGTTTGCTAGATTGATTGTAAAATAGAAATTTAAAAACTTAGAACTGTAAATAGTTTGAATATTTCAACATTCTCTGCTTCTTTTGCTGTGTGATAGACTAGAAAGTCTCACAGTCTTTACTTTTTATTCAATTTTTCATTGAGAAAATGTTATTCCCTGGGTGCATAGCTGGCTACTGGGATAAAGATGTCCAACCACCATCCAAATCATATCAGAGGGGAGCTTCAATCCTTCACTAAATGTAGGCTTTTAGGGCTAAAGAGATTCTTACAAGAAAATGACATGAATATATACATATATGTCCTGGAAATGCTCATCCATTGTTAATATAACAAGAACAGTTTGCATGACAATGATGTAACCTGTCAGCCAAGGAGAGTGGACTGGAATGCACACGTGTGAACAATGATGACTTCACTGTACTAGTCAGTGGGAGTGGTAGATGCCATTGAGTGAGCATGTGTACTATGTGACCATCACATCCAAAATGACTGAGAAAGTAGAGCAATGGATATGCATCAAATTTTGCATTAAACTTGAATATTCCTCTGTGGAAACTGGACAACTCAGAAGGCCTCAGCTATAGGCACCTGGTGGTTGGCAGCTTTATCATGACAATATGCCTACTCACGCATCACATCTGATAGAGAGTGTTTGGCAAAACATCAAATCACCCAGGTGACTCAGCCACCCTACAACCCATATTTGGCAGCCTGAAACTTTTGGCTTTTCCCCAAACTAAAGTCACCTTTGAAAGGGAAGACATTTCAGATCTTTGATGAGATTCAGGAAAATACAGGAGCAGCTGATGGCAATTGGGAGAATTGTGTGAGATTCCGAGGTGTCTACTTTGAAGGGGACTGAGGTGGCATTGTTTCATGTACAGTGTTTCTTGTATATTGTATCTTCTTCAATAAATGTCTCTATTTTTCATCTTACATGGCTGGAGACTTTCTGGATATATCTATATCTATATCTATATCTATATCTATACCTAAGATAAAACACAGCTCTTTTTTGATCATTTGTGCTAACTTTATTTCCAGTGGTCTGGTTCATCTGTGTGTTGCATCATGTGTCAAATGCAGCTTCTTAAAAAATGTAGTACTGCAAAAAATATTTTCAAATGAATACATTAATATGCTTGCTTTAAATTGTAGTCATATAGCTGATGATTACATTGGGAAATGCCTGGTACCCACTTGGCACTCATGAAATGAAACTTTTCTTCTTTTATTCTACTTTGTTATCTTTGGAGTGCATTTTCTAGAATTAGCTTGAATTTTGTTGTTCCTGGAATGCATTGGAATTCCTTCAAAATTTTGGAAACACTATCATCTATTCTATATCATTTAAAGGCTATGGAGGGAAAAAGCCATGTCTGTCTCACTTACTGCTGCGCTTGTCATGTCTTGCACATAGTTGTCACCTAATAAATACTTGTGGAATGAAATAGTTACAGGGCTCCAATGTATAAGAAAAAGTGTTCTGTAGGTAGAAATGGAAGGGAAGAAAGTGTATGCCACAAAGAGAAAAATGGCATAAACAATGACTAAAAAGCTGGACAAGGATAAGATTAGTTGAAGGAATCTCTAACTAAAACGGTTTTAGAGATACCTATAACATCCATGGATTATATTTTTCATGGAGTCAGAAACTAGAATGACCACACTTGAAATACAATTCAGAATGCAGTCTTGAGAATCAGAATGATGGGGTTTCCGTCTTGGTTCTTGCACTCATGAGTTAGATGATTATAGACATGATAAGTAATTTTTTAATTTTTTACACTGTTTTCTCATTTTTAAAAAATGGGATTTATAATACCTCTTCTTTAGAGGGCTGGCTGACCAGATGAAGTGAATCCTTACTTAATGATGGTCGATAATAGTTGGTGCCACCATGATGGTCATTCTCTACCTACTCACTCTGTGGAAAAGCTGAATCTTCTGCAGCATCAACACAACTTGTTATAGCTTTTTATAGGAACATAGAATACTCAAGTGTTATTGACCTAAAATTTAAAGGCTTCTGGCTGTTTTTTATAAATGTGATGTACTTTGTTGCTTGAAGTAAATGCAATTGGAATACATTGACCCAATGAGAGCTATCTTTCCTCTCTTGTATAAAATTCAAAATGTATGTCTTCATAAAACCTGTACCAGTAAGGAATATAGAAAACCCACAGGCAAGTAATAGGCTTTGTTTGCACATTTCCCAGAGGTTACTTAAAACCATCTCGTGTGTAAAGGATGCTGAGCAATCATAATGCCTGGTTTTATGTATTGTTTTTATTTTGATTACCCACTCAAGTAATTTAATAATTTTCTGGAAGGTTCTGTGTTGGGTATGGAGGGTGGAGGTTAAAGAATCTTGTTGGAGCAACTCAGTTAGAGGTTACTGTATACATCAACATTTATCACTCGGCAGGAAGTAAAATGTAGCCTAAGCACTAGTTGAAAATCATGTGGTCTTTTTTTTTTTTTTTTTTTCCTTATAAACGAAGTTACCCTGGAATAGTGGGTAATTACCAAGTCTGAAGAAGAAATTTATAATAAAAATGAAAAGGAGAAAATTACTTAATTACGACATAGTTACTCCGGAAATCTTCAAGATGAATGGAAAAATTTAACAGTGCACTTAAACATTACTGTAATTTAGCCCCTTGCCCCAGAAGTTCTAAATTGTAATTGACCTTAATTATATCCATACCCACTGGCAAGAAAAGATCTGTTTTTTAGACTTCACTGCTGCTGAACTTCACTAACAAGTCACTTATGACTTCATCAGATGTTTCGTACGTTTTTGGCCAAGTTGGTCCTTTGAACCACCTTTCTTCTCCATTTGGCAGCAAATGATACAATAATGCTCTCAGAGTGTCAGTATATGAAGTAAAAAATTGGCTTTTTTAGTATTGCGCAGAATACTCATATTCTTTCTTGCCTATTATTATGTTAGGATAAATTCACTTGTAATCAGCAAAAAATAAAACAAAACAAAAACAACAACAACAAAAAATCCATTATCTAGCCTATGCAAACAATGGAATTTATTGGCTCAAAAAATTTAAAGTGCTATGCTAGGTTGGGCTTTCAGTGTAGCTTAGCCAGTGCTCAGCCATTTCTCTCTCTTTCTCCTTCTCGCTCCCTCTTTCCCTCCCTTTCCCCCTCCCTCTTGGTATGTCTGTGTGTCTGTGTCTCTCCACTCTTATTTTTACTTGACAATAGATTCAGTTTCCAGTAAACTCTCCAACCATGATCTTAATATTGTTATTCATAGCTATAGGCCTGTTTCTTTCTTCCCATACTGTTGAGCAGAAATGGGTTTTACTCTGATTGGCCCATATTTAGTTTCTTCCCTCGCCCTCAGCCAACTGAAATGGCTAAGGGGCAGTATTATGCTCATTGTCCTAGGGCAGAGCTAAGGAGGCTCCAGGAAGAGAGTCAAGCTCCCCCAGAGAACATGGCTTTTGTGGAAAAGGAAAAGATGCTATATCCAAGAAAAGAGTAAAAAGATACTTGTTTTGTCAAATAAGAAAACTATAGAATTTTATTTTTCTAACTTGTAACAACAGGTTTCCCCTCAAGTTTTTGTTATAAAAAGTGTCAAACACATGGAAAGTTGCAAGAATAGTAGAATGAACACCTGAACACCAACTATTTAGACTGAACAATTGTTAATGTTTTTTCACATCCTATCTTAATTGGCAGGCTGTATCCTATTTCACACCCACTCTAAACAAATCTCAGAATTTCTTCAGATGAAGATTTTAAAAAGCTAAATACTTTACAATTCAAATGGAAACTAAATATCACTTCCATCTGCTGTGTCCTTTAAGTGTCTTTTTTCTTTTGTTCTCTTTCTGAGTGCAGCCAGGAATCATTCTATTTTCCAACAAGCTGTCTTGTGCACCCTGAAGGGAGTATTACAAGATTAAATGCAGAGTAGCATTCCTCCAGCAAGGTGAATGCTTCTCATTATAGAGATCCCAGTTGATCTCCTAAATGTAATTCCTTGGTAATTGAAGCTTCTGCATTATTTATTATCTCATATTAGATCAGGAATATTTGATAAATTGGTTATCAGAAAATCAACTTTTGAAAGTTTCTTGTATCCAAGAATAAACCAGGGAATAGATTTTAAACTAGTAAGGGGAAAAGCTGAAATTGTTTATTTGCAGGCCTCTGCATAGCTAGGTGGCTTCAAATGCAGATGAAGAACTATGCACAAAAGAATTACAATTTATAGATGTGGTTATAACTAATTCATCTAGTATGCTGAATAAGTCGGACTACAATTTTAAAATCCTGTAAGAATTGTACACTGAAAGAAAAACATTGCATATCTATTCTTGAAGGTCCCATATTTTTTCCTCTGATCACTCCATGTGACATTGATAAAAATTGAGGGGATTTACTAACATTAAGTTATGGTTAATAATAACAAAAGGAGTGAGTATTTCTTAAGTCCTTATTATGCACTAAGGACTTCACTGAGCCACTAACTATACCTTCTTTCATTTACTTTTCCTAACAACCCAGTGAAACAGATCCTGCTATTTCTCTTATTTTATAGATGAAGAAACTCAGACATAAAATATTGTGGAATTTTCCCATAAATGCTGTTCACTCAGTTCATAAAAATTTGTCCAGATGTGACAGAAATATACAGCTGAGAATCTGAGGCTGATTCGTAAATGGTCATCATGATATTTAAAGTAAGATCACTGCTGTTTGTAGACATGCAAACCAGAATGTTTGAGTTTGCAAACCTAAGCTTTTTCATGGCAGAAAAGAGTTAACAGATTTCTATCTATATATACGTGTTTCTGATACACTTTACTTTTTAGAATATTTTTATGTTCACAGCAAAATTGAGCAGAAGATACAGAGATTTCCCATATGCTCCCTGCTTCTGCATATGCTAAGCTTCCTCCATGATCAACATCTCCCCCAGAGAGGTACATTTGTTAGAATCAATGAACTTACGTTGACACATCATTATCACCCAAAGTCTGTAGTTTACCTTATGGTTCACTTTCAGTGTGGACCTTCTGTGGGTTTGGACAAAAGTACAGTGACATAAGTCCACCATTAAAGTATCATACAGAGTAGCTTTACTGTTTTAAAAATCCTCAGTGTTCCACCTATATCAACATTTTTCTGCCGTATATTAAGTCATTCTAATTTCACAATCCTTATAAAAATAATCATTGCCATGTCCCACCAAGGAAACAGGAACATTTAGCAAGTCAAGAATTAGCTTTAATTGCAGGAAAGACAGCTGTCTGAAAATTTTACTAATTTTTAAGTTGGTAAATTCCAACCAAGACTAAAGGGAATGTCAATTCACATTAAATAGAGTAAACATAATTTAGCAGATTTGGACACAGAGCTTAAACTCCACATAAGAGATGACTATTTGGAGACAGTTAACTCACCCTTAAAATGCTTTCCATAGTTCAAGTTGATCATTTTTGGCACCAGACAGAGATGTGCTGAATATTCACCTTGGGGTTCTCAGCCATCTGCTAGCTAATGAAGGTCTTCCATTTTCTGCTCTGCTGGCCCCATCATTTACAAACACACACTATCTACATAACCTTCCATAGAATGTTAAGTAAACAAACAAAACTGAACCATCTTTCTCATTTGTAAAATGTAAGAGACCCTGCCCTTTTTGCTATCTGCCATTTTAGGAGGACATTTTTCTTTCTTCCTTCCTAAATTTAAAAGAACGCTATAGAAATGATTTGGTTTTTCTCTTTTAAGGACAACTCTTTAGTTTTTCTTTCCTTTTTTCCTTTCTAAAATTAAATGGGTTCTATAGAAATGATTTAGTTTCTCTTCTAAGGACAACTCTTTAGTTTTTCTCTTTCTTTTTCTTTTTAGTGGATATGCATCTTTTATTTTAGTGCAGTTGTTCCAAAACCAATTTCTCTATTTTTTATAATTTTATACTTTTTTCCATTTCCCTTTCTACATCATTTTGCCTATGTGCACCTTGTAGCTGGTCTGTCTGGTTCCAAACTTCTTCAATATGTTTTCTAAAGTGCAGTCAGGAAAATTTACAATAGAAAAATAAGCATTTTTAAGCAGAAATGTATGAGGTGGAGTAAAGAATTTTAACATAATTATAAAGTTAAAAATCTTTATTTTTTGTTTTTTAATCTTATAGTTATTTCATAAAATGCACTTATTGTCTAATAATTTTATTTTTGGCACCTAGACTGTAAATATACACATAGGTATGTATAATTCTTCTTCGGCCCATTGTGTTGTTATAACATACTTCCTTGGTAAATCCCCAACAGGTAGATTTATATTATTCTATTTTTCCTGATATTTAAATTTCTATAATAAACTTCTTTGTATATAAAATTATTCTCACATTTTTTTTTTTTTTTTTTTTTACTGCTTCACAAGAAAATTGACTGGAACTAGACAGTCTGGATCAAGCTATGAGAGCATTATGCATATTAATTATCTTCGTAAAGAGTTAGGTCATCCTCACTATTACTAGTTTCTTTTTTCAATTACCAAAGACTTTTTCCCTAATGTAGTAGGTTAAAAAAATTCTCAATGAAGTTGTAAAGTTCATGTAATCAGTTGCTGCAGAAGTTGATTAACTTAATACGTTTATTGACTATTTGTATTTTTCCAGGTTAAGGGACAATTATGAGTGAATAGTTTGAATATTGACCCAGGGTTTTAGATATTTCAGAGGATCAACAGCTCTGAGAATTTTTCTAGCCTCCTCATAGGCTGAACTTAAGCTACGGGCCCTCTTGTAAAACCTGTGTTCATTGATGGTTAACATTATGTATAGTAAAGAAATTTTTGCCACGTTGAAATGCAAAATTATTAGCTGCAAGTGAGTGAAAAGTGAGGCAACATTCAGAAAAATCTTTGGTGTACAATATATTTCTGAACAAATTTATTGTGGTTATTTTCATTATGGACATTAAATGAATATCATGACTTGTTGAATTCATATCCATATTCTCTATCCTAGGGGATCTTGCTACTGATATAGGCAGTATTTCTGTCAGCCATAGTGGATTAGTTGCAGTTTTTACCTTTTAATTAAACAGCTGCTGCCACTAAACACAATTTTGAATTATTTAACAGTCCATATTATTCTCATCAGTGCACACTATTTGAATTTTTAAATGATATGAAACAGTACTTTTTTATGTCATAGCTTTCCTAAAAATGAGTTGATAGATAATAATTTATTCTTTTGAAATTTTAGGAATAATTTAGCATATTTAAAATAATTATAACTAAAATTAAAAGCCAAGGTGATCAAATGCAGGATCTTTTGCTTTAAAAAATAAATGTGAGATATACAGAATTTTAAATAAAACCCAATTCAAGATGTTGTTTGTATTCTCTGCCTCATAAATAAGCCACATGTGTAGTAAATACTTTTGTGCACAGCTCGAGACCCTGGAGATAATCCTAAAGATTAAAGTTTTCACTGAGGCCTTATTTCAGAATGAATTGCTTTACAATTACTGGCTTTCTTGGCAACAGACTTTATTTAGATGATGCTATCATCTATAAACAGAAATCAGTAAGTCAATCCCAAAGCTATTTACCATCAATCAACATGAATTTTTGTGATGGATTCATGATTATCTTGTTACAATTATTCTGAGTTATATTCAGAGGTATTACTTAAATTTCTAGTTTTAATAATATTAAATGAATAATTTAGTATAGCTTTGAAGAATCTAAGCCCTGGGAAATTATTTTTAGAAAGTAATAGTTATGTGATCTTTTCTCCCATCTCTATATTTTTGCAAAACAGAAATCTCTATCTTTGTACATATGTGTGTATATACATACCTATGCAAATTTATATACACATATCTGATATATATTCTATAGACAGTATCTCCTCCTTATTATTTGTAGTGTGAAATATGAAGTATAATAATTGAAGTATTAGAATGAACAGTTGAAAATACATCCAATTTTATTTTTAGGCTTATTACTATACCTGAACTTTCTGAGAATTGCTGTGATCAGAAAAGCCACCTTCAATATTTCAACCTGACAAGAACTAGTATCTTTAACTTAAGCCTTTGATTGAATTTCTTTAAGTGGTGCAAGTGAAGGGGAATGATATAAGATCCATCTAAGTTTTTTAACAATGCAAACCATTTAACAGAATGTAGATGATGGTAACTGTCAGGATTCCTAGAATAAATTATTTCTGCCCTCCTTGCTGACTCATGTGGAACATTATTTAGAAACTACATTTGGTCCTGTGTGTCTTCTCTGTGTTGACATCTTATTGATTCTTTATATCCTCTCCTGGCTTTGAAAAAATAAAGGTTATTATAGAAGTGAGTGGTGAAGTGAGACTGTAAAAGAATGCAAAGTTATCACCTGCCACTGTTTTAAGGTTGCATCTTCAGAGTGTAAGGAGGTAGTTATGATTCCTCATGGTTAGAGATGTGACCCCTTTAAAGATAACAGTTTCTGCCATTAAAGTGGTATTTGTAGATTAAGTAATATATGTTGTTTCTATCTAAAAAGAGGTTAATAGTTTAGAGCATCAAGTGGAATTTAATCAAAAGACATAGCCATTTATTGAGTTTTTAAAAAGTCAGGACTTTAACCCCAGTCTGCACAGTGCAGGCAAACACAGGCCAAGTACCACTCCTCATCTGCCCACTCCCTCTATCCTCACACATAGTTATTGGCCATACTTATTTATTTGCTGGTCATGTCAAATTATATGAAAAAATAATTGATTGTATTTTTGTTTGTTTGTGTTCCCCATTAGAATGTAAACTTTATGAGTACAGGGGCCATGTCAATTTTGTTCAGTTGTTGAATGAGTAACAATATAACATTAAATGAATGTTATTATTTTCACTGATCCATGGGTACCATTTAACCAAGTAGTCATCCAAGTGGGCAAAATGAGGATGAGCCATATCCTGTGTTTCTGTTCAAATAATAGCAAATACATGTATCAAAGGAAAAAGGATACAATCCATATTTTTTTAAGATTTTATTTCATTATTTCTAGAAAGAGGGGAAGGGAGAGAGGCAGGGAGGGAGAGCAACATCAATGTATGGTTGCCTTTCACCTGACTCCAGCCACAGATCTGACTGGAGACCTGGTTTGCAACCTTGTTATGTGCCCTGGCTGGGGAATCGAACCTGTGACCTTTGGGGTGGCAGGCCGGCGCCTTATCCTCTGTGCTTATATTCAGCATCACTTAGTGTCTAAGTCTACATTTTTTGAGTTTTTAATTATCATCATAATGATAGCGTAAGAAAGCTCATTCAAAGCCATTGTGGTTCACTTGAAAATATGTCTGTTGATTCAAGAAAAGAGATCTCTTAGGGTAGAGAGTAGACTAGTATCTATTTCTCCCAGTCTGCTTATGTATGTTAAGAAAAAAGGGAGATGGAGCCTGGAGAAGTGTGGTTATATGTGTGTGCATTTGCACATGTCTTTGTGTGTAAATGTAGATATGTGAATGAATGTGTCTATACAAGGAGGAGGATCAGGCTAACTTAGTGATGTTCAGTAGAACTGTTCAGCCATTGTTCCCACATTTTACCTAGCAGAAAGATGGAAAGAGAGAAGTGGCAAAAGCAGTCAGCATGAGATTGGAAGACGTGATGTGTGTTTCAGGCAGCCACACACCCAAGTAAAAATCAAGAATACAGTTACTAAGGAGGATGAGCTAAAGAGATATTAAGGTTTACCTAACCAGCCAACTCAGCCACAAGTACTTACTCTCTTTCAGACATTGTTCTGATGATACAGCAGTGTAGAAAGTACCGTTCCTCTCCAGCGTAAGTGGGTTAGGGAGAGACAAGCAAACACACATGAATATAGGCATGCCTAGTAGTAATATGTACTTTGTCAAAAAATAAATATTCATATGAATTTTGTAAATGTTTAAATGACACAAGCACTTAAGTACTAAGAAATGATTTAGGACTGAAATAGAACTTAAAGACAAAAGGAAATGTAGTATTTTAATAAATTTGCTGTGAAAACAAGTAAAATACTTAGTGTATTTGAAATGCTCAAGGACATAGGGAAAATTGACCACATGAAGCTACAAGGTTTCTTTAGTTTTGGTAATGTGATATTATATACATTCTTATTCATGTTAGGGAAGGAGAGAGAAAAGAAAATGTGAAATAGGAAAATGTTAAATGTGTACATGTTTATGTGTAACTTCCAATTTCCTAACCAGTAATTGTGATGAGTCATTTGATTGTTACCAAATTCCTCTACTCAGGAGAGTAGAGAGGAATAATAAAATAATTATAGTAAGCTTCACTTCTAATTTTTCTTTATAATAATCTCTTTTTTTTCTGCGAGTAGAATTTTTAAATGGAAGTAAGAAAAATAGTTTCTTAGCTCTGAATACTTGGAAGTCATCTTTTCCCTCTCGGTACTCAGGAATATAGGGTTCCTAGCTGGGGAGGGGTCAATGGAATTGGCATTTAACTCTCCCCAGGTGATTCCCCAACATTTGAACACCCATTTTCTACCTTCTCTTTGTCTCTACTCCCACCTGTAATTTATTGGTTTCCCTTCCTTTCAACCTTTATGGATAAGGGTTAGGAAGGAAGACAGTACTTTGATGTAAAAATAGTTTCTTGGCTCCTCTGTAATAAATTTAAAAAGTACATTTGCTGACCTGTTCATTGTTGTACTTAATTACTAAAAAATTTGGAAGAGAGAATTTAAAATTCTTTGAATATTCAAGATTTTTGATATAATGTAATTATAAATAATACTTAGATGACCTGTTTCACCTCATTGTGGTGCTTCATATGAGGGAGGGGTCTGAGAAGGGTCAATGTCATTTGCCCATTGGGTCTGGAAGTTTCTTCCTCTACCCCAACCCCCACTGGTTTTCATAGTCAGAAGCAATATGGCTTGTTTTTCCTGGTGCTGGAACTGTGAGATGCACCATCTGGCCCTAGAATCACTTCTCAGACCTAAGGGTATAACTGTGCTTTTCACTGCGGCCTCAGCTCTGGTGCTGTTGCTGCTGCTGCTGCTTTCCTTCCCAGTTCTGCCTGCCTACCTGTCTGGCTGAGTATTTCTTTACTGCTTTGTTTGTTACACTTCCATGTTGTTCAATTTTCTGAAAGTTCTGCATTGTTTTTATTTAGTTTTGAGCCAGATGTAAATTTTTTTTAGTTGTGAGGAAGATGCAGTGTATCTACCTGTGCCTCTGAAGTGGGTTGTCCTGCACTGACCAATTCCTAAGGCTCTTCCCTTTACAATGTAACAAGTGCAACAGAATTACCTAAGACACAGAGGCAAACACAGAAAGCTGTCAAGCTGAGGAAACAAAGTATGGCCCAAAATAGGGAGCAGGTCATGGTGCCAGTGGGAGAACTGAGCAATGAAGAGATAGCCTATCTAACAATCAAGGAGATGACCAACCTAATAGATACAGAGTTCAAAACACTGATTAGGGTGCTCATACACTTGATAGATATGTTTAAATAAAACAAACACAAAAAGGAAGAAGTGAAGGCCAGGCTATGTGAAATGAAGAAAAATCCACACAAAACCAAGGGTGAGGGAAGGGAACTAGAGTTCAAATCAATGATTTGGAGCATAAGGAAGAAAAAAACAATCAGTGCAGAAAGAGGAAATAAGAATTGAAAAAAGTGAGGAGAGGTGTAGGAACCTCTGGGACAACTTTAAACATGCCAATGCCTGAAGCTTAGGGGTGACAGCAAGAGAAAAGGAAAAGCAAGAAATTGAAAACTTACATGAAAAAATAATGAAGGAAAACTTCCCTAATTTGATGAAGGAATTAGATATACAAGTCCAGGAGGCACAGAGAATCCCAAGCAAACTAGACCCAAGAAGAACCACACCAAAACACATCATGATTAAAATGCCAATGGTTAAAGATAAAAAGAGAAACTTAAAAGCAGCAAGAAGGAAAAAGAGAATGGCCTACAAAGGGGTTCCTATAAGCCTGTCAAGCTGATTTCTCAAAAGAAGCTCTGCAGGCAAGAAGAGTCTGGCAAGAAGTATTCAAAGTAATGAAAAACAAATACCTATATCCAGGATTACTACTCTACCTAGCAAAGCTATTATTCAGAATGGAAGGCAGACAAAGTGCTTCCCAGACAAGGTAAAGCTAAAGTAGTTCATCATCACCAAGCCATTATTATATGAAATGTTAAAACAACTTACTTAAGAAAAAGAGGGTCAAAATTATGAACATTAAAAAAAGAACAAACTCAAAACTATCACCAATAGAATCTAAAAAATAAAAACAGAAACTAAACAGATAATCAGAGAGGGAACAGAATCCAAGATATGGGGAATAGGAGGGGTGTCAGCTGGGAAGGGAAGGAGAAGAACAGGGGTAAGGTACAGGGATTATGAAACATGGTGGGTGCAGAATAGACAGGGAGATGTTAGAATAGTATAGGAAAAAGTAAAGCATGCATGGCCCATGAAAATATACTAAGGGGGTTGGGATTACTGGAGGGAGAGGATTGCTGGGTGAAGGGGAAAAAAGAGAAAAGAAATTGGGACAAATGTAACAGATAATAAAAAAAAAAACTTTAAAAATAATACCTAGATAATGTGATTAAAACAACAAAAAATAACCTGCATGTATGGAACTCTCTCTGTGAACAAGATAGAGCTGACACTGAGAGTCTTAGACCTCCTGGAGTTTGCTGTTTTCTGGGGCAAACTGACAGTAAATGGGTATTTTCATCGTGTTTACTGCCATTCCTGAATCATTTGTTGGACAAAAGTAATGAAGATGGGGGGAAGAAGGTATTATCTTTAAAATGGATTTCACATCCCATCTTACCATTTGATACACTTAAATATCTGTGACTCGTGTTATGTTTTCTGGGCATCTAACAAATGACAAGAATCCCATTGATAATTTCCTTCAGGAATGATCATGCAGAATTTAGGAAGAATTGCAGGGATGTCCTTTAAAAACAGACAGAATGCATACATAGATGTGCATTTAAACTTCTTTAGTGAAATTACTTTTGTCCCCCTCATTTCCCTAAAGTGTTTTCTAAGTGCCCAACTTCAGTGTTTAGGAAGTTCCCTGTGTGATGAGTTTGTATTTCCTTCTAGATTCTTATGGATGAGTCTGCTTTGTACAATACGAAGAGGTCCTCACAAGTCCTGAAATAGAGTTCTTGATTCCTCTTGTGTAAGAAAACCCTGGCATATTTGAACCATTTTAAACTATTTTTTCTACAAAGTTATTTTTTATTTCCCACTGTTTATTTCAAGGGAATTATAAGTCTTGGATCTGAGGGTTGCTAATAGGTTTTGAAGCAAATTGCAAAGGCGTCCTTTTCCCACTTCCTACCAGCTGTTTGGCACTTTGTTCCCACAAAGGAGTGGAGGCTGGTTCTTTCCCATCTCTTCCTGTGGAGCCCGCTTCTCTCTAAGTGCTCTGCTTTTATCACCCCGCTTTCTTCTAGTTCTTTGTTCTATGGTATTTGCGTTGGATAAAAATGAAATTATACTTGGACCAAGGCAAAGCAATCTTTCATGGGACAGTTTATTTACGCTCTATTAAGTTTTTATTTTTCTCTACGTTCGGCAGCTCTCACTGTTCATTCCTATTGAAATGAAAGCCTAACCCTAATACTGAAATCTTCATTAGCCATTTTGCATCCTTTCAGTGTGTGTTTTAGATTGATCTTTTGTTCTGATGATGGAATTTAAAGGGTTTAGTTAATAATTTATTTTTTAAGTTCCTGTTGCTTAATAGGTACATAACTGGTTTTTAATAGGTATCAACAACAAAAATATAAACTTGACACAAAAACCTTTTATCCCCCTTTATCTCCTTTTAAAACTTTGATTTTCTTAGAGCAATCAAAAAGCAACAGAATGGCTCTGTAAGTCAGCATCTGTTTTCCAGTTCCTAGTGCAGTATATTTTTGTCTTGAACCTGTTGTAATAGATAAATACTTAATGATCCTGCAAATCTAGCTTTGTAATCTACAAATAGTGACTATAACACCATTTGTTTGTTTACATAATATATAGTTTTAAGAACCTTTTCATATCTGTTGTTTTATTTAATCCTTGTTAGCAGTCCTGGGAGTTACTGTGTCATGCTAATAGTCCATTTTACCCATAAAAATGGAGGCTCACACTGGTCAACTGCCCTTGAAGGGCATAACTGAAGACTCAGATTGGTTAACAGCCCAGCTAATGGTGATAGTTCCACTAAGAGAGCAGAGTGGTAGGCTGGCCTCAGCTTCTTATAGGCTTTGCCACCCTTTGGGGCTCTAACTGAAATTAATTTATTTAAGTCCAACAACAAGGTGACCTTTAATTTTCTTGAATATTAAGTCTGCTTATTCATTAAGTTGGAATTGGACAAAAATGAGCTCTGTGAGTCACTTTAAATAAAGTTAAATCTATATATTTTCTATGCTTTGGGAAAACTTACTCACTAGAAGTCCAGTGGAAATCCTAGGGATGTCTAAAGCCACTTCACGTTATTTGTCATATCCAAAACATTTTAAGTGAAATATTAATTGCTCATTCAGCTAACAGATCTTGTGAAATAGAAAAAGTGTGTCATCTCCATGTTTTTGATCTTCGATTTCAAAATACAGATATGTTTAAGAGAGAAATAAAGGGCAAAACTCTGGAAACAGGCTTTTAACAATATCTCTCAAGTTAAGATGACCTTTTGCTTACAAATAATTATGCCTGGAAAGGCTGTCGAGTAGGACATGTGTGAATATGTACTTACTTAGAAAAATGCCAGGGATGTTTCTAAGTGTTTTCTTCAATTATCTATCAAACTCCATGGACCATGTTTTAGAATGGTTTTAATTTTCTTTGAGAGATTATCATAATTGAAAAGGTTACATGATTCAGCCCCATTACTAATGCATTTGTACTTGCCAAGGCTGTCATTGGGAATATCTGGTTTTCATATCCAGTATCTTTCTTCTTCCTTTGTTGTGTGAAAGGGGAGAAGAAAGGACTGGTGTGAAAGGGAGGTTAATCTGGTGCCAGCATTTTTTTGTTGTTGTTCATGCAGCTCTGATCTTTGCCTTTCATGAGCCTTGCCATCTGCCAGGCAAAGTAGGAATACCACTACACTGAGTTTAAAAAAAAATAAATTGGTCATTCCATACTTTCAGAAAACACATTCAAGTAATCTTTACAGTGCCATTCTCATGTAGGCAAGAGCTGCAAGGTCCCAGAATGACATGTACATAGTGGAATTTATAACCTTTCATTTCATGCTTTCAGCATTTTAGAACACATTTTCTGTTCATTTTATATGGTACTAAAATATATGACTTTTTTTTCTCAGTGGAACTGGTTAAGTGATGTGAAATTTATTTTGTTTCCTCAGTACAGATTTGTGTTTGTTTATTAGGGTAAATTTCCTTAATTAACACTGTTAATTTTGGGCTAGAATAGAATTCTTAAATATTTAATATTATTAAATATTGCCAAATGTAGTAAGTATAATATACATTCTCATATATGCAACATTAATCATTGAAGGTTTTATCCACTGCTATTTCATGTCTTAGAAATTAGTTCTGAGGGAAAATCTGTGGAATTCAATAAAAAGGGTGTAGGTATCCAATGAAATTCATTTTTGTTCCTTCTGTATAAATATTTGTCTTATTCTAGCATCTATTCTACTGAAGGAGTTTTTCAGGTCACAGTATTTGTTAAAATAATAAGTGGAGGCACTTTCACTTTTAGTGTGTATACTGATGTTCAAAAGCAGAATTGAGATACCAAAGAGGAATAGCAACCTGGGAAAGTTTAAATCCATTATATCCCTGGTGCAGTTTACTTATTCTTGGACTATTTAGCACATTGTGTTATGGAGTAGAGCTTGGTACCCTTGGGAAGCCAGCCTCAGTGTGGTTATTTATAAAACAAGGATAACGTTTATATCTCACTGGATATTAAGAAGATGAAACCAAAATAGTTTTTACAAAGACACTCATCTCAGTCTTTCCCTCCTGCTGTTTAACCATGAGTGGATGTTGAGTCTATGTTTATGCCACTGAGATGTGAGCTGAGAGTGGAGTAGGAGACTTTTAATGTCTATGTTATGTCCTCACTTGAACGTTTGTGCCAATCACAATATACTTCCCAACCTTCAATGATTAAAAACTTCAAAGTTTAATGTTTAAGGTTGAAAAGGTAAGAAGATGATGGATTCCCCCAGGCATGAAGTACAAGCAGAGTGTGGGGCATTGGACACAAAGTAGGAGTTGAAGGAGATACTAGCTTGCTTCATTCATTCAATACTCTGTTCATTTTTGTATTCTCCTAATCAGCTTTGAGAAGGCACTTTGTGCCAGGCTCTAAGCAAGCTTCTGGTGACACAGAACCAAGTAAAGTGCCAACTTTGTCCGCAAGGGCCTGATCCAATAGGGGTGTTATTTAGAAAGTGAATTACAATTTATTGTAACAATCCCAGAAATTAAAGTACGGAGTCAGTAAGATCAAAATATCTAGAAGAGTGGAAAAGATTCTAGAAGAGTTGAATTGACTTGAAAATGAGATGCCACTATGGAAGTTTATGAAGGAGGGAAACTTTAACTTGGGTTTTGCAATAAGCAAGGAATATTTGGCCATATCGCAAGTCTTTCAGTATGAGATGCTCTCAGTGGAAGACTATGACTGAGGAATTATATGCAGACTGGGATTGTTGGAGACAAAATGCAAGGGGTCCTCTGGGTTTTTCAGAACAGGGGTGCCAGTCTAGCGCCACTTTATAAGGCAAGCAAGTGATGAATTGGGTTTCTCTTTAAAATCAAGCACTAGGAGGATCTCTGTAGTGAATTTTGGTTTTTACTTCTAGGTATTGTAACTTTGCATTTGAGCTAAATTGTTTATGAAACATACTTCAGTCTCTTTACTCAAAATAAGAGTGGCAGCTTTCTGTGGTGATGTTTTCAAGCTTCCCTTTATAAAAGTGGAATCAGACTGGCCCTTTGCCACTTAAATCACTTGATGGTACACTATCAAGGGTGTTGCTGTGCAAACTCTGTGGTCGAATGTAAGTCTTTATGCAGTGTTCTCTTCTTGTATTCTCATTTGTCAGGAAAAGTAAACAGTATTTAATAGCATATACATTTCAAAAAAATCCTTAACTGAGAAGGATCATGACAGTTGTTTTAGTTGACTTGGGAGAGGGGAAGATAGATAAGTGCCTTGGAATGTTATTAAATGATTAGGATTGAGGGTAGTCTGTTTTGAAGTAAATAGATGGATTTGATATGCTGTGTCTTCCTTTAATTACCATTTCTTCCTCATAAGGTTTATAAGTTAGAAAGCTAAATTGCTTTATATATAATTGGAATGGTTTGTATGTATATCAGAACCTCTCTTCCATTTATTCAATCTCCCAACTGAAAAATCACATGTGATTCAACATGATTTCTCATGCTGTTGAGTCCCCTCTGTAGCCTTAGAATAAATTTATAATTGGGAAGGTAGGTATATTAAAACTTAAAGAATATATTACATTATACATATGATAACTGGGTGCAGTTATCCTTGGATGAATGATGATGTACCATCATCTTTAAAACAACATATCAAAGACAGTTTAAAGCCTACCAGTCAGTGTGCTCTCACTAATATATTTATGTTTCTCCAGAGGTACACAAAGAAGTGAGCTATGAAGGTGACATCTGAACAAAGGCCAGGAGATGTAAACTCAGCTTGGATGCTTGAGATCAAGAAGAGCTATCTCTTCTTCGCAGCATTCTAGGTCAATGGAAAAAATCTTAAAAATCAATTTTTTTCAACAGCCAGGAACATCTGAAAGGAAATCAAAACTTGCTTATTATGCTGACACAGTTTAGTACCTGCTGAGAACCTTAGAAATGAATTTTAAAGTCCAGCAATAATACATTCAGGAAAATCTCTTGTGAGACATGTAGCAATCATAAGTTGTCATTTTCTATATGAGCCAGTAACAGTCTTGTATATTTAGTTAAAAAATAATGACTATGTGTGTATGCAGGTAGATATATGTGGATATATTATATGTAACTTATAGGTAATCCACAGGCTTTAATGAATTATTTAATTGAATTAATTTGTGAAGTAATTATTCATTATGTTGATATACTGAAGGTCTGTCTTCAGTATCCAGCCATGCAATATGAAAAATAGAGACATTTATTGGAGAAGAAACAAGATACAAGAAACATTGTACACAGGAAAATGACACCTCAGTCACTTTCAAAGTAGGCATGTTGAGACCTCACATTATTCCCCCAGTCACCATCAGCTGCCCCATCATATTTTCCTAAATCCTGCTGATGGTCTGGAATCTCTTCCTTTTCAAAGGTGATTTTAGTTTTGGGGAAAGCTGGAAGTCACAGGGCACCAAATCTGGGCTGTAGGGGTGATGAGTCACCTGGGTGATTTGATGCTTTGCCAAAAACTTTGCAGGAGACATGATGTATGAGCAGGCATGTTGTCATGATGAAGCTGCCAATCACCACTTGCTCATAGCTGTGACCTTGTGAGTCATCTGAATAGTTTCCATGGAGGAATGTTCAAGCTTAATGCAAAATCTGATATAGATCCATTGCTCTGCTTGCTCAGTCATTTTGAATTTGATGCCCACATAATGCACATGCTTGCTCAATGGTACCTACCACCCCCACTGACTAGTACAGTGAAGTCCTCATTATTCACATACATATGTTCCAGTTCTCTCCCCTTGGCTGCCAGGTTACATCAGTGTTGTGTAAACTGTTCGTGTTACATTAAGAATGATTTGGGTTTTTTTCCAGACAGACCTTGTCTATTTAATTCAAAGGAAATCTATATGTACTAAATGTTGATTGATACTATAGATAATACACATGTAAAGATGATTTAATTTTCCAAGACATTGGTTATTTCTTTCAATGTTCATGTACTATGTATGGAACCTTATTGATCAGGCCTAATAGAGGATTCATTTAATGTTCTTCATTTAAACCCATTAAATTTGTGTTAAACACTATTGCAGGCACAAGGAGTATGCTCATGAACTAGACAGACAAGGTTCCTATTTTTACCTTAGCACATATTCTAGTGGTGGAGGAGGCACCTATGACAAATAACTTATTTTAAGGATGATTTATGTAAGAAATAAGCTGATTTGAAAAGTGATGAGCATTGTGAAAAACTTAAGCAAAAGAATGAAAGAAAATAAGAGGTCAAGTGGAGGTATGAATTATGTGTGAGGAAGGTGGGTAGGAGAAGGAGGGCAAGGAGGGAAGGTGCCTCAGGTAGTGTGGTCAGGAAAGCTCTCCTGAGGAGTGATGCCACCTAAAGGAGAAGAGGCCACCCATGAGAACAGCTGGAGCCATCCAGGCTGATGGAAGACCTAATGTAAAAGCCCTGAAGTACCAGCGGTTGGCATGATTGAGACACAGAGATAGTACCTGTATCTCTTCACTAGTTAGTGGGCAGAGCTGGGGAGACCTGAGGGTGGTGGGCAGCACTCAGATCATAAAGGGCCTTTTGGACTGAGGCAAATTCTTAGAATTTTACTCTTAAGCCCAGCCAAGAGCCATTGGAGGTTTAAAAACCTTTTTATTACAAAAATTTCAAACATACACAAAAATGAATGTTATGTAATGATTCTCCATGTACCTATTCCTCACCCTCAGTAATTATCAACTCAGCCAATCTTGTTTTATCTATTTCCCCCCAATTCTCGCTAACATATACCACATGATTTGAACCAAGCAGCCTGTCATTCATTCATTTTTGAATATTTCACTACATATATCTAAAACAAACAAACAAACAAAAACCCTTTAAAAAGACAACCACTGTACATACCATTATCGCACCTGTAACTTTTCAGTGATTCTTTAGTATCATCACATATCCAGTGTCAGTCGGATTTTTTTTTCCTTTTTTTTTTTCCAAATTTTATTGTTGTTGTATTACATCCATCCCCTTTTTGCTCCCCTCTGTCCCCCTCCCCACCCACCCATTCCCCCCAAAGTCAATCCCACCTGTTGTCCATGTCCGTGGTTCCTTTATCAGTAGGAATTTTAAGCAGGGAATGATATTTACCTAATTTCACAATTTTAAAAGGGTACCTTGTTGAATACAGCACAGTATAGTGTAGTGGAAGCTGGGAGATCCCCTGGGGACTCTTTGTCTGGGTTTGACATCAGTGTGGCCTTCACAGAGGTGTTTTTGATAAAGATACAGAGAAGTAGCCAGTTTTTAAAAAATATTTTTGGAGGCAGAACCCACTTATTGATCATTACTATTATCTTGCTTAAGAAATTGAGTAAATGTGGAGGATTAATAATTGAGATGAAGACTTACTGAGGAACAGGTTTGGAAAAGAAAACTAGGAATTCTGTTTTGGCCTTATTTCAATTTCATCTCTGAAAATGAAAAACAATTTTTAAATTAGCCTTAAACATAAAAAAAAAGAAGACAAATGATATGTGTTCATATTTGTTGAGACTGACTTAACCTTCAATCCTGCTAAATGGGAATACAATTACGGGAGAAATCGTTTCTGTTCTTTGAAAATTCAAAGGTTTACTTTAGATCTACTCAGGTCTAGTGAGGGAAAGCCCTTCACTGAGATTGCTTTGAAAGATGTTAACAAGTCTAAAAAGTCTCACTGTCCAAAACACTTCCTTTCACCAGCCTACCAAGAATATGACCTTACTTTCTGAACCTGAAATCTGACCACAGATTTGAAATTTCAGGGTGTTCTTACAGGGAGAGTATTCAAAGATATATGATAATCAGGGCTAGCTTTGGAAAGATGAACTAGATATCTCTTGCCCTGGCTGGATGGCTCAGCTGGTTAGAAAGTCATCACATATACCGAAAGTCTTTGGGTTTGATCCTTGGTCAGGGCACACACCTAGGTTGTGGGTTCAATCCCCAGTCAGGGCTAATATGGGAGGCAACCAATGGATGCTTTTCACATTGATGTTTCTCTCTTTCCCCGTTCCTCTTTCACTAAAATCAATAAATATAACCTTGAGTGAGGATTAAAAAATTAATGAAGTAAATAAATAAATAAACTAGAAACCATTTTGACTATGATGCCTACCATTTCTAACATTAGTTACTGTTTAAGAATGATATGTAAACACTTGCCTTGAATTGGTTTAGGATCCATTATTAATATGTATAAATTAGTGTATGATCAGTGCTCATTGTTATTTATTCCAGAAGTCCCTTCTTCCTTTTCCTTTCCTTCTTTCTTGAAACCTTCAACTCTGCTTTTAAGGCCTATCAATTGTTCAAACCAGGTCCATCCAGGATAATCTCTTTAAAGCCACTTGTTGAGGGATTTAAATATTTACACCTGCAAAAATCCCTTCCTAACAGCACCTAGATTAAGTGTTTAATTGAATAAGTGGCGACTGCAGCCTACCCAAGTTGATACATCAGTGCCCTATCTAACAGGGTAATACCTTTTGATAATCTTGTTTTGTAAATTAAGTTAATTGTGGCTTTTAAATCATTTAGTATAGTACTTGATACATAATACCTGTTAAGAATTAGTTCTTCTAAATAGCTACCGTATAGAAACAAAGGGGATGTGCCAAAACTGGATAGTGTCTTACTAAGTGACAGAAGCTAGACACAGAACAGTACTATGCATATAAGATGGGAGAATAGAATTCGTCAGTGGTGTTGGAAGTCAGGATGTGGTTATCCTTGAAGGGTCAGACTTTGGAAGGCTGCAAGATGCAGGCTCTGGGGTGCTAATAACATCCTAATTTTTAATCTACTATTGGTTACATTGAAGCATTCAAATGATAAAAATTCATTAAATTTATGTATGTAGATGGTAGTTATCCTTAAATAAAAATGTAAATACAATTAGATAACTTCATGGATGGATAACCTTGTGTGTGTGTGTATATCTTTGTGTGTTTTATCATTGCAAAGTAGGATAATAAGTAGAAAAATCTTTCCTCCCCTATTACAGATATGATAATGGCTCAGAGGGAAGGTGTGGGAGGAACTTCATTAGCATACTTGACCCCCTATCTCATAAGATTATTCTATTTCTGGGCAGTTGCTATGGCCATCACTACTAAATCGTAATGGTTATCAAACATTCTGAGATTCTTTTGGACAACATGGCATCTACTCACAAGGCTATTAATTCAAGGACTGGAGCAATTAATTGAGTTTCCTCCTATGTCCTGAGCTTTTTTCAAGACCAATAAATTGTATTTCTTTCAAAGCAGTGTGCTTTCATGCTCATTATTTATTTGTCTTATGCCACCTGCATTTCCTTTTTATAATAGAGTGTATAGGAAAGCAATCTTTTTCTGAAAATAATGTTATGCCTACACCGGAGTAATGTGATCAGAGACTATTATCTTAAAAGTGTAAATAAGGAATTATAATACTGCATTACATCTGAGGTGGACATTTATTTTCTAAATGTTTGCTTAGATACCAAAGCCCATTTTTTAGGACAATAAACAAAATGTTATGATTCCTCTCAATACTTGACTGTTGATGATGTGATCTCATGTTTTATTTTATTTTATTATTTTTTTAAATTTGATTTTATTGTTATTGTATTACATCCATCCCCTCTGTCCCCTTCCCCACCCATCCACTCCCCCTAAAGTCAAACCCACTTGTTGTCCATGTCCATGTTTCTTCCATGCTAGTTCCTTGACTAAACTGCTCCCCTTCTTTGCATCTTTCTCCCCACCTCCTCCCTCCCCTCTGCCCACTGGTCTATTCATTGTATTCATGTATCTGGTTCTGTTTTGCTTGTTTGTTTAGATCTGCACTGTCTAATAAGTATTTCTGCAATGATGGGCATATATTATATCTGTGCTGTGCAGTAGGGCAGCCGTTAGCCCCATCAGCCTACTGTACCTCTGAAATATGCCTGATGAACTGAGGAGCCACAATTTTAATATTGTTTAACTTTAATCTATTTAAACTTAAATTGCCATAATTGGCTGTGGCTACAGTGTTGGACAAGGAGGTTTGAAATTGTGGTTGACTGTAGTAAATTATTTTTAGTAAAAACCTCTGAAAGATACACCTGCATAATGTTCTCCTCAGACCAGTGACTGATGTTCTTGTGGAGAGATTCCCTGGTAACAACAGAATTAGGCCTCACAGTTCTTTTTTAAGATTTTATTTATTATTTTTAGAGAGAGGGGAAAGGAGAGAGGCAGAGATGGAGAGAGACATCAATGTATGGTTGCTTTTCACTGGCCTCCAGCCACAGATCTGGCTGGAGACCTGGCTTGCGATCTGGTTCTGTGCCCTGGCTGGGGAATCAAACCAGTGACCTTTTGGTTCGCAGGCCAGACAAAGTTCTTAATCACGTGGTAGAGACATCTACTTTTGTGATATTACCTTTGAACCTGATCCTTCATTTCCTTAGTCATTGGGCACTGTCCCTCCCCAGTACAGGTAACGGCTGTCTTGCAGGTTATTCCCAAAAGTTCTGGCACCTGTAAGAAGTCAGTAAGCAGTTCACGTCCACAGTTAGGCTGTAACGGGTACGACGTTCGTTTCTGACATCCCCACATCAATTGCTTAGTGGCTCTGCAACTGAAGCTACTTACCCACACTTTACAGATGTTCCCTTACCTCTAAAATCAGACATGTTCTCTTTACCTTATGGAATTGTTGTGAGGGTTAAAACAGTAAAAGGAAAAAATTCACAATGTTCACAAGATGCTATAGCTTGGTCTTGGCAACTTAAATCCATGGTGTTATTCAGCCCTCTGGTCTCTCTCAGGGGTATTTTCTGTGTTTTGACATAATGGGACTTGGGCTGGAAAATTTGGGGAGGGGTGAGGCTAGGATTTACAGCTGGGCAATAGGTTGGTTGATTTTATTTTTTAATTTCTTTTTTTTTTAGTTTAGATGTAATTCACATATCAAACATTTCACCTTTTAAGAGTGTGCAATTCTATGATTTTTTTTTTATTTGCAAGGTTGTGCAATCATCACTGCCACTATCTAGTTGCAGAATATTTTCATCTCCCCGAAACAAACTCCACTTCTTAAGAAATCACTCACTCATTCCCTTATTCCCAAAGCCCCTGCACGTGATTGATCTACTTTCTGTCTCTATGAATTTATACATTCTGAACAGTTTACAAAAATGAAATCCTGTATGTCAGGACCAGTGGTTTCAAATCCTACTCCCCACTGTATCCTGTAATGCAGACAAAGGTCTGCCACATTGTGGGAGACTGAACATAAGAAGTGTGGACTGTTATTTCCACTGTGAAACACAGTCTGGCGTGACGGGGTCCTCTGTTTGTTGCCTATTACAAGGCAAGAGGTAAGGAGGATTAATTTACTCCATTACAATTGAATGATAGAAAACACAACACAACACAATACAATTAGAGAAAAACCTAACAGTTCTCCCTCTTGCAACTGACTCCACTGTCTCTACCTTAAAAATTATTTAATAATTAACTTATGAAACGTTTCTCACTTTGATAAAAAATGGTCCAGAGGAGGAAGTGAAAATTGAGAGCACTAATCAAGGGAAACAAAAGCAGCGCTGGAGCGCGTGTCCACTAGCACCTGCTGGAGCGGACAGCCATGCAGGGAGCCAGCCAGCGCTGCGCTGTGAGGACAGGAAACTTAATCACAGGGGCTGCAAGGGGCTTGCCCCCCACAGAGCCCTAGTTGGTATCTCATACATGCCTTGTTCAAGGGCTTTGTGGAAATGTTTTGGAACAGCGATCCAAATTTTACCTAATTGGGGGTAACTGCTATACGCATATAATATATATTTAAGCAGGATCCCAAGAGTCATTCACTTAAGCCATGTGTTTCCTTCTTCCAGGAAATCACCAAGCAAAGGCAGGTGAGGACAGGTGCCACAAGATTTGAAGACAGCCCTTACATTCCAAAGGAAAGGCAAATAATGAAAACATAATATACAAACTATCCACCTGGCAAGCATCAGGAAACTTTAATTTCCTGACTTCCAGACTTGGGTAATGAAAGTATTTCCAGGGCTGGGAGGATGGTCCTTTGGGGATTTCCATCTCCCTCACAGGCAGAGTGAAGGTGTTTGAGGTCTGAAATGTATGCCAGAAAATTCAATAACACGTGAAACAGCCAAGTATGTTGATTTTATTAAGAATCTCAGTAAATGTCACTTTCCAGAGCCAGTGTAGATCTGTGAAAGCTGCGTGGAGGGTTCAAGGATTCCTCTGAATCACTGATGGTCCCAGCTCACTGCCCCAGCACACCTTTCTAATGTAAGTTATGTTCTGCAGCTTAGGCCAAGAAGCAAATTTACCTTGACTTTATTCCTTTACACAAATAGGGAGAATTTTGATTTGCTATGTATCTCTGAGCGCTTGTAGATTTCTCATCACCCTAACTGCTAGTTTATTGAGATTAAGTGCTTTCTTATGCGGGTGCATGGAAAGGACTTTTGATTTTTCTTTAAATTAAATCTGATTCAATTACCACATTAGATAGATGGATGTTCTTGCCAGAGGAGAAGATACAGGCTCACAGCCATGTGGCAGATGAGCGTGACAACAGACAGGAGGTGGCACCTCCATGTCCACAGAGGGAAGCTTGCTGGGAAATCTTAAGGAAAAGGGGCATCTCATTCTAATGTCTAGGCACACAAAGTGCTCCCCCAAGTCCTCTCTGTGTTTATTCCCCCTTTATATACACTCTTGGTGACAATTTACTATTGCATTCCCTCCAGGTTTCCTTCCAACTTGGACACTGCCTCCGTTTCTTTTTTGTTTGTTTGTTTGTTTTCTTTTCCCAAAGTACTTCTTACCTGCAGTTAAGCAGTTTAGGAGACACACCAAACACTGGGGCTAAATCCAGGCAGGGGATCGCAACACGTAATTGTATAGGGCTGGCAGTTTTGAACTGAGCAGAGGACGGCTCTCCTGTAAAAATGTGCTGGTCATTGCATGATGCAGAGCATTTCTGCCAGATTCTATTCCAGGCTGCAGGCCCCCTGAAACTGGTAACATCCCCTCCCACCTTTGTCTTTCACAGAGTTGCCACATGTCCGCTCTGCAGACCAGCCTCATCCCGTGATCCAATGTTATGTTTTAGAAGCAGAGGACCCAGCAACCCTTCAGCAGAGGGAATTTACAGAAACGTTATTGAAACAACTGGACTTCCTTTAACACGATCAATTCTTAAGTAGGGCTGTGTCCTCTGCCAGTCCTGTTAATGGAAGTAAAAAAGTAGAGAAAGGAGGTTTTAGTTTTTCTAGCCCAGGATTAGCTGTCCCCAACAGCATGTGCTCCCTCCCCCATTCTACCATTTACCCCAGTTACAATTCAATTTGATTGTCTGAAATTAAATTTGAGTAGTGATTATTTCTGCGGTGTTTCACAGAGCAGACTTTGGGGAGGTAGGTCTGTCTAGTGCCCCTACTTAACTCCCTTGGGATGTAAACTCCAGCAGGAGTCCTGCGACATATTTGCACTACGCAGAAGGCTTCCTCATATCTGCCTTTTCCATCTCCCTGGAAGGACTTCTCTAAATCTCCCCCACACCCAACCATCAGGACATTCTAACTGGAGACTGTCCCCTTCTTCTTAAGCCTCATCTCTGAACTTCCTTCTATCTTCAGGTAAAGATAGATATTATATCTTATTTCCCCCAATAGTCTGTATACTGTTTATCTCACAGCTCTCTTAATTTTCTGTTCCATTATAATTGCTCTATTAGATTTTAAGTAATTTAAGAGGATATATATACTTTTTATTTTATTTCCTATCATCTGGTGGTACAGGGTAAGTCCTCAGGAAGTGCATGAAAGAATGACCTTGGGTGGGACATTAAAAGAAATATCGATTTCAGTTTGTCACTATGAAGTTAACCCCATCACTGCATAAAGCATCTGATTCCCAGGGAATAAAAATAAATGAGGAGTAGGAATCCAGTTGGGCCACCCCTTGGTCTCTGAACTATGAGTTAAGTTGTGATAATTCCTGGAAGGGGGCATAAACAAACTGCCATGAAAGATCCAGTAACTGATAAATTGCATCTAGCTGAGGGAGAGGACATTTTAGCAAGCATTACTCATGTATTGAATTGAAATCTAAAATCCTGTGGAACGATACAAAAGGAAGCAAGGCCCAGCCAGCCTGCATGGAACTTAGGGCTTGGGATGTCATATATGCAATTTGCTATTAAAAAATAATTTTGAGAGTGATAGTGAGTTTACCAGAGCAACATGGGCAAACTGGGATTTTATGGTTACTCCAATTATAATTTAGTAGGAACATAAATTCAAGGAGAGACTTTGTGAAGGGAATATTTCAGAAGGTTCTCAAAAAGTACATGAAGACACCTACAAGAGTGGATTATAGGTCTTGAAGGAAAAAGAAGTATCCCCTTTCTTAAAAGCTAAATTCTGTACACTACTTAGGTTAATTTTCTTTTATAGAAAAATTTACCTACCTTTTGTTATTTGCTATATTTTTAGATCAGGACAGATTTATATTGAACTACACAACACACACACACACACACACATACACACACACACACACAGTATATTTAGTGGATATTCAGAAAAGGGGCTCTGAAACCAGAAGCATTGACATCTTCCCCCAACCTGACTTTGGGCAAGTTCTATCAACTCTATAAACCTTGGTGTCCTCCTCTGTAAAATGGGGATAAAATAAGTAGCTAATCCACTTATTTATTTATTTAGAGAAAAAATTCATAAAAGCATTAGTACCTGATAGGAACACAATAAAAATATAGCTATTGTTCTTAATTTTTATTTATATATAATTCACAATTTATATACGATAGGAAGGCACATTTCTATATGCAAGTTTTTTAAAAAGCTTTCTTTGGACATATTCCCAGAAGTGGAATCACTGGGTCACAAAGCAGTTCCATTTTTGAGGAAACTCCATGTTTTCCACAGTGGAAAACTGCATCCCCACCAACATTGCCCAAAGGTTCTCTTTTCTCCACATTTTCCCAACACTTGTTGTTTGTTAATTTATTGATGATAGCCATTATGAAAAAGTATGAAGTGATACCATGTTGTGATTTTAATTTTCACTTCCCTTATGATTAGTGACCTTGAGACTTTTTTTCTTATGTGGATTGGCCACCTCTATGTCCTCTTTAGAGTGCCATCTAATTCAGGTCTTTGGCCCATTTTTCAATTGGATCACTTGTTTTCTTTTGTTGGTTTGGCTAATTTATTTATAAATTCTAAAGAATATATACACTCCTGTTTATATATATGTTGCAGCCTTATTTATAATAGCCAAGATTCGGAAGCAGCCCAAATGTCCATCAGTAGGTGTGTGGATAAAAATGCTGTGGTACATTTACATAATAGCATACTACATAGTCATTTAAAAAAAACAGAAAAGGAAATCTTACCTTTTGTGACAGCATGGATGTGTACCTGGAGAGTATTATGTTATGTTGAATAAGCCAGTCAGAAAAAGACAAATACCATACATCATACAATTTCATGTATATGTGAAATTTAATAAAAGAAACAAACAAAATAGAAACAAACTCATGGATACAGAAAATAAACTGATAGCAAACTGTCAGAGGGAAAGAGGGTGTGAAACTGTTTGAAAAAGGTGAAGGGATTAAGAAACAAAATAAACCTTCTAGACAGTCAACAGTATTGTGATTATAAGAGGGAAAGGTGGGTGGGGAAGGTAGAAGAGGGTGAAGGGGGAGTAAAGGATGACTGAAGGAGATGTGACTTTGGATGGTGAACACACAACACAATATGCAAATGAGGTATTATGGAATAGTATACACTTGAAACCTATATAATTTTGTTAACTAATGGCATCCCAATAAATTCAATAAATAGAGGGGAGAAAAAGGGGGATGGATGTAATACAACAACAATTAAATTTTTTAAAAATCCTAAAATTGTAAAAACAAAGTGAGTAAACTGTTACCCTTGGGAGAAATAGAGTTTGACTAAGAAAGAAAATATAGTATTTAGCATGTGTAAAATAACATTAATGTAGACAATAAATACTGACAAAATTATGACATTTAAAAAAATTCAATAAATATAAAAACTACTAAGCTTAAAGTGGGTTTTGCTCACCACACAGGCATCAACATATGAAACATCACCCAGTTCACAGCAGTGATTTTGAGCCAACATTTAAGCTCTCTGTACCTGGTTCTCCCCTGCAGAACAAAAATAAGAGGACCTCTTCACATGAGGTATAATAAATGAAGTGCTTGCACAGGGTGATTCACAGAGTGAGTGTTAGTAAACACTCACTTTTAATAGTGATCCATCATTTCCCCAAGTATGGGAAGAGATGATTTTAGATTATCTATCTATACTGATATTTAGAAGAATATCACTATGTATGTATGTATACATGTGTGTGTTTGTATGTTTTAATAGCCAAGAGTTAATTATAATGTGATTTGGAAAATTAAATATATATAATTATTATAAATATTTATATAAGTGTATATATATATATATATATATATATATATATATATTTGGAAATATATCCATACTACATATGTATGTATGAGTATGATATATGAGGTCTGTACAGAAAGTATGCAGCCATGTAATATGAAAGATAGAGACACTTATTGAAGAAAATACAGGATATAAGAAACAAGAAACATTGTACATAGAACAGTGATGCCTTAATCCCTCTAAAAGTAGGCCCCTTGGAGGAGGCAAAGAAGGGGAGCAGTTTAGTCAAGGGACTAGAATGGAAGAACCATGGACATGGACAACAAGTGGGATTGACTTTGAGGGGGAGTGGGTGGATGGGGAAGGGGACAGAGGGGAGTAAAAAGGGGATGGATGTAATACAACAACAATACAATTAAATTAAGAAAAAAAAAGTAAGCACCTTGGGACCTCACACAGTTATCCCAATTGCCATCAGCTGTTCCATCATATTTTCCTGAATCTCATCAATGATATGAAATCTCTTTCAAAGGTGATTTTAGCTTTGAGAAAAGCCAGAAGTTGCAGGGAACCAAATCTGGGCTATAGTGGGACTGAGTCACCTGGGTGACTTGATATTTCACCAGAAAATTCTGCATGAGCAGACATATTGTTGTGATGAAGCTGCCAGTCACCAGTTGCCCATATCTATGGCCTTTTGAATCATTGAATAGTTTCTATGGAGGATTATTCAGGCTTAATGCAAAATGTGATGCAGATCTATTGCTCCACTTGCTCACTTATTTTGAATGTGACAGCCACACAGTACACATGCTCACTCGATGGTGTGTACTGCGCCCACTGACAAGTAGAGTTAGGTCACTATTGTTTGCACATGTGCAATCCAGTCCACTCTCCTTGGCTGCCAGATTACATGGATGTCATGCAAACTGTTCTTGTATAGTAACAATGGTTGGACTTTTTCTGGACAGACCTCATATATAGATAAACAGTATATAGATAGCTATAAACAGTTGTAGTAGTCTTATTTCACAAATATTCTACTTAGTGTGAAGATAGAGTAAAAGATGCTGTGTGTTTGGTGGCTGTGCAAATGGATATGGAGGAATAAACTTTTTTAGTCTAGAGCTTGTATTTTCTTCTGCCCTTGTAGGAGGAACCAGGACTGAGTGTTTTCTAGGAGAGAATATGATTACTCCTTGTGCTATTAGCTGAAACTTCAACTAGCTGAATCTCATCCATTCCCAGAAATAACTCTCTTGATTATTCTCTGGGTGGGACTACTAAACTAGCAGGTTTATTTGATCATGCCAGATTTTTTTTTTTTTTTTTTTTGAAGCACTTACTGCAAGTTGGATTCTGTTAAAGGTGCTGGGAAGATAGTAATAGGCAAGATAAACAAGGCTTCTGTCCTGATGGAATGCAAACTTCTGTGTGTGAATGAGTGCGCGTGTGTGTGTGTGTGTGCGCACGCGCGTGTGTGTGTGTGCGCACGCATGTGTGTGCCCACATGTGTGCACTCGAGCGAGCATAAAGACAGTCAATAATAAAACACACACCAAAAAAATAATGTCACATACTGAATGCAATGAAAAACTACAAGAGGACAATGTGATTGTGAATGGGGAAAATGGAGGCCCTGCTCTGGAAAGGACAACCTCTGAAGAGGATAACACCTGCAGGAGGCCCCCCTCTGGGAAGGGACACCAGACTGAAGCAGCATCAGGTATCAGGCGTTTGCAATGGCAGTGACTTGACATATAGAGGGTTAATACTGAGAACAGTATAAAAGAAATTGCAGAGATAAGTAGGCAGATCATGGAGGAGAAGTTTGCATTTTATTCTAAGAACATATTAAAACCACTGAAGAAGGTTAAGCTGTGGAATAATGCAACATGATCTGATGTTTTCATAGATTATTGTTGCTGATCAGTGGGGGAGTCAGGTGGAGGCTAGCACTCCTGTTCCCTGTTTAGGGACCCTAGCCTAGGGAGGTGACGACATGAGGAGATAGGAGACACTCTGGTTTTATGTACTGTATACTGAACACCCTAGAGAAGTTATATTTGTTCTATTCAGAATCCTATCTGCTCTTTACTCAAGAGTTCTTATGTTTGTTCAAACCAAAACAGAACAAAACAGTTTTTAAAAATGGAGCAATCTGCTGGTCGTAACATACACTGAGTTAGTTGATGAAAAAGCAAGAAAGCTGGATGAAGTGGTTACTCAAAAAATATTTTTAAGAGTACTTTGCTTTTGATTTAGCATTTGGAACGAGTTGGATTTACAGTACATGATTCTCGGGAGCTGTAAGGTTACATTAAGAATAATAAGGAGTCTAGCTAAATCCTTTAGACATTTTGGAGCCATAATATAGCACATGTGCTATTGTTAATTCATGTTTCTGGTCCACCCTTTTAATAGCAGCCAGGAGCCATAATGACACATGCTGTGAATCTATATTAAAATAATCCACACAAGTTGCTCTAATGGTATTGAGTAATTGGATATTACTCAGGATCCAAAAAGCCTTGGATGCAGCTTGACAGAAATGGCATGTTCTGTGGCTCTTCTTTCCTCATGCTGCTGTGAAGGGAGTGGTAGCTCTCAGTGTTTAGTCTCTGTTTTCCCCGGCTGTGCCCTGGCCTGGAAAACAGACTTGTGGTCCCCTAATCGTTGGGTTTGAGCAAGTGCTCTTGCCTTATCTTCCTTTGGGCCAGGCCATTAACATAGCATTTGTTACTGAAGTTGTGTGTAAGTGTGGTGAGAAATGTTGTTTTATTTTTTTAAAAATATAACTCTGGTCAAGAAATTTTTATTTTTACTTTTTCCGCTGAATATTAAAAAAAACATAATAAACAATTATGTATTTTTTGAATTTGTCTTATAGTTTATCATATATGTTGTCTGAAATGAAAGTTAAAGTATACTGTGGATGTTATTCTGTCAAATTTTAAGTAATATCTCTTGGACATTCTTCATGTAATTTGAGGATGACAAACCCACATGCTCACGAGAGGACAGCCAGACAATGGGAGTGAGTGAAGAGGAAGTATCTCTGGCCAGAACATTTATACCCACTGTTGTCAGACTTTCTACTTTTTCAAAAGGAGCTTGACATTTGGAATTTTATGTGAAATAGCCCAGATTTTAGATTATGTGTTTAAACTGTATGGCCCAATCAGGGCCAGAAACACGTACTTTGTCTCCTTACTTTTAATCTGACCACATACCGATAGACACGTAGGTCTAAAGTTCATGTCCGTCACCTATCCTGACTTGCGATTCTTTGCCATTTTCCTACTGAAATAAGCTGTTGTAGCCAAGGGACTAATCTCCACGAGTAACTCCCAAGGATTTTCCTTGGATACACGTACAGATAATCAAGAGTACGAATAGATAGATTCAGTAACTCTAAGTTTATTGAAATATTTACAACTAGGTCAGGCGGATTCAGGTTTGATAGGATGTGGAGCTTATGCAATTTTTGAGGCTCTGCTAAGGATAAAGCCTGCAAAATTCCAACTGCACTGTTAGTTTCAGGGTCTTGGGAGGGGGGTCTTAAACTGAGGGGCTGAGAAGTCTGAGCTCACAGGCCTCTGGGTGAAGATGGAGTGAAGGGAACGGAGCTCGGAGGAGAAGCTGGAAGTTTGTTTTCCACAACTCATTAAGGGACATGGAGGTATCACTTACAATGACACTTCAACATCATCTTAAAGGCCTTTCTCTGTTTAAATATATTTTAAATGGCATTTTTGGTAACATTTTGACTACTTACAAGGTTCCTTATTCGATACAGAGTTCACTGCTTTAATTATTAGGATGTTCCCTAGGTAACTCAAGTCATTTCAAGAATACAAAGTATCTTCTGTTTAACATAAATGCATTGATCTTGGATAGAATTTTTGAATTACCAGAGACTCCAAACTCTGGTTAGTTACAGCATCTGTTGCACAGATTAAATAAAATTGAACAAAGTACAGGACCATTCAGAAAGCAAAGATTTCATAGTATTAGCTTTCCAATAGTCTGATGGCTGAAGAACATTAATATTTGATATCAAATGCTCTCCAACAGGACCACAAATAGGCAGAAACCTAGCATTGCCAGAAAGATTTTCAGAAGCAGTGGAAACCTAAAAAGAAAAAACCAGATATAACGGGAAAATTAGATAGTTGTTTATTGAACAAAATGTCAGCAAAGTACATAGATAGACCCTAGGTAAATGAATGATATTAAGGTCCAAATAATATAATTCAGCTTTGGGTACAATTACAGTATGTCCTTGAATAATGTTGTTTCACTCAATGTGGTTTTATTATAACGTTGATGAGATGAATTTGACTCTTGTTGATTTCAGTTAGCCTGTGGTAACACTGGTTTTGTTATGTGTTGTTTCACTTCATGGTGCAGAACCTACTGAGGACATGCTGTGTCATGAATAAGCTTGTTAGTTTGAGGACTGGTTCAGGGGAGCCTGTGTAAAGAGCTGCAGGAATGAGTTTTTGGACAACATAAAGACATGAAAGGGTTCACTCTTACTTATGTTTAGAAGCAAGGTAAGAAAGGAGGTGACTTTATGTAGCCATTTAGGCAATATAGCAATGAGACCCCAGACCCTGAATTCAAATCCCATTTCTTACACTCAAGCTGTGGGACCTGGGGCATTGTTTTTATAGTTTTGCAAATCTCTTTAATGGTTAACTTAATATGTTAATTAAATATAGTAAAAACTGCCACAAAAAAAATTACATGTTCCTATGAGAGATGTAAAAGGGCACCTAACATGCGCCAGTCTACAGAAGAATAATCCTCTTAGGAAGTGACACATAAACCAAGATCTGAACGTGAGTAAGAGGGAACCAGGTGAAGAACACAGCGTAGGGAGAGCTTAGGCATGCATGGGAGGTGTTTGGTGTATCCGGGTAATGGACAGCAGGCCAGTGTGGTGAAAAGATGTTGGGTGAGAGACAAGAGACTCACAGTGAGGCTGGAAAGAGGAACTGGGTCAGCATCATCCCTGGCTTTGCTGTCCATGGGCGAGGGCAGATTTTATTCTATGAAGAAGGGGAGCCACTAGTGGGATTTAGGAAGGGAGCAGTGGCGATGACATGACCCAATTTGCTCTTATTAGAAATACCACTCTGCTTATGGAGAATTTAAATACTAGGAAGAATGGGTATAGGGAAACAATTTAAAAAGTATTGCAGCCAGGTATGCAGTAGATGATCTGTAATCAGGAAGTAGTAGAAAGTGCAGCTGATGATTGATCAGATGTGGGTGATGAGCTCAAAGAAAGTGTTTTCTTTGTCTTCAATATATTCATTTCCATTCAACATGTAAGTTTTCATTTGTAAATCTAGAAAAAGAAAACATAACAAAACAAAAACAGCCATGAAATTAAACCATGAAGCAGAAATTCTGTGTTTGCAGTAGGGGTTTAGATTTATCTCCACCAGGGTAGAAATTTAGGAAGCGTGTCATCATCTATTCTTTCAGAATCATGACATTTATAAAAATTCTGTACCATCTTACAGCATAACAAAATTTCTTTTAAAAGAAATTATCCTGAATTTAAAGGCTTTGCGATACACCTATTATTTGAACTAGTATTTGTTTAGCAGAAGAAGCTTTTACACTGCACCCCCATTTGCTGATGTTATATTTTCAGAACTGGGTAGTTGGATAAAATGGAACCTGTCCATCATAACAGTAGCTGTCCTGAATATCCAGATGTCAGGGAGTTTCTGCCAAAAAGGGAAGACAGCTGTTTGGAATGGGAAAGGAGTAGAGTATACTCCAAAACATGTCAAAAGTTTTATCAGGGGAGCAAGATGACAGTTGGTAGCAGGAAAAGGGTGAGCAGACACTGGAACATGTGTGGAAAAATCAATTTTGCTTATGGCTTAGATAATATCCTAAGACATTCAGAAATGCTTTGTGTTATGGAATATTGCATTTGTCTGGATTATCCATCCCACCAGCCTTGTTTAAGTGTGAGCCATAGAGCTAGTGGATTGTAAACGTGCTCTGATCAGTCCATGCATTTCAGCCTACTATTAGAGAGCTAGGCAGTGCATTGAATAATTTTATAAGTGGTACATGAAAGATTTTTTTATTATGACTCTAAAGCATTTGGGACAACGAAATATTGTATCTAACCTACAATGAAAAAATAAAAGCTGACCTAGCACTATTAAAAAAAAATAAAACAAAACAAAACTTCAGACATGTGGTTTTAGTTTTTCAATGAATTAGTATTTTAGTTGTAACTCTTAATTAGTATTTTATTATCTTTGAACTATAAGATTAATTTAAAAAATGGATTTTACTCTTAAGTCTAGAAAACAGATTCAAAATTACTGCAAAAGTTATCTTTAATTGTGACATCTTTAAATGTTGCTTTAAATATTATTGAAAATTTAATATCATGAAGCCCATGTGTGTACAAAAATGGAAGAGAAGTATTACAGAATAATTTTTGAATATTATTTACTCCAGATTCTAAATGTTATCAACCAAGATGATTGCTAGAACTATTCATTTTAGTGAAATAGTCCATTTCAGATACAGATAGATTCACTGATACTTCAGGAGAGAGTCCTTGCTTCTTCTGTTTCATTATTTCATGCTGGTGTTGCTTTTAGAAGCTTTGAGAGTTCAGGCAGGCTCTTGAGAACTTTAAAATTCTGATAAGCACACCTTAAATATTTATATGTAGTGTAAGAACTCAAGCATAGAATACTATGCTTTTTTATGCCTTAAATATTTATATATAGTGTAATAACTCAAGCACAGAATACTATGTTTTCTTTTCTTTTTTTATCTTTGAAAAATCAAGGTAGGAAAGGCAGTCTGGTGAAGCAGAACAAATGCTGGACTGAGATTTGGATGATCTCAAGTTTAGTTAGGCCTACAGTTTAGGAGCTGTTTTATCCTTAGTAAAATGAGATGATATGAGCTTAGTAAAATGTGTAAATGTTATATATATATTTATTATATGTATTATATATTATTATATATAATATAATATATAATAATATTACATATTATTCAGTAGTTTAGATAGAATTAATTATATTATATATAATATATTATATAATATATAATTATATATATAATTAATTATAATATATAATAATATATTATTATATATTACATACATTTTTAAATTTGGCAATAGAATGATTTTTCAAATAAAATTTGAACCTGTCAAATAAGAAAAATATGTATACCATATTTGATCTTCTGTTGGCAGTGAGGATAGGACCTAGAATCTTATCTGCATAGTCTCTCCCCTGTTTCCCCACCTTCTTAACCTCTTACTCCATGAGATAATTTCACACCCCTGTGTTCCACACATTATGGTTGCAAGAACTCTGAATTACATGAACCATCTCATTTTCAGCCCTAAAAATCTTTGTATTCTAAATGCTTTCGATTAATAACTTAGAGGTGGAAATATGATTACACATGCTTTATATGACCATATTTTCAAACCGACACGGTTTTGTTCCCCTTGTGTCTTCAGTACTGTGAGACATTTTCATATGCTAGTTAGGTGATAACAGTCACCTAACCAGAAACTTGCAGGGATATGTTTGCAGTCAGTAGGAATAATTTCTTGATAATGCAATAAAAATACTGGTTCCTGTCTGCTTCCTTGCAAGCCATATGTTAGGGAGGTGCTCTGTTAATGTAGACAAGGCCAAAGGTGTTTGAGATAACCCTGCCTTCCATGGGCTAACAGTCCTTTTGGGAAGCTAGTGGGAGACATCTGTGTTTGGGATCTGTCAGAAAACTGCTCCTTCCCCATTCCATTTGTTTCTGGTAGAATCGGCAAGCAGCAACATCCTGCTGACATGGATGTGGCCAACCTTGATGCCATATGCCCCAGTGATTGGTCCATGGAGCTGATGCATTTCCTTAGCAGGGCCAATCAGAACACTTCTATGGGATTTCATAAATGAAGAGAGAAAAGTTGAAATAGAAAGCTGTTGATTTGGGAGTTCAGAACTTGCTTGTGGAAGAAGAGTATGAGACCGAAAATCAAAACTAATTGGAGCCAAACAGAATTTGGAGATAGAAAGAGGGGGCTGGGGAGAGAGAACAGGAAAGGGTATGTACCTTGATCTGATTTTGTCTCATGTTGTGTCTTTACAATGCCTACTTACATAATCCAACTAATTCTCTCTCTGGTTGAAGCTCTTTTGATTTGCTTTGTTGCCATCTGCAACCAAGGAGTCTTCAATATTAAACAAGAAACTACTGAATAATGCAAAGCTGGTGTGTCATAAAGCACTGTGTCCTTTGAGAAAGAGAAAGGTTTTGTTTGGCTTTCTGGCTGGTGGAATCATCTCAGAGTGTTACACAAGCAATCACTGAACACTAAGCCAAGGGCTGGTGTAGTTAGAAAGGAGCCTGCAGTAGCAGCTGTCCTACTGCACAGTAGCCAGACAGCCCTATTTTTTGGCCTCCTAGAAAACCGTTAGTGCTTGGGATTGTTCCACCACTCCTTTTCCTTAAGTCTTTTCTAAATTTACACATCTTTCACATCAACACAGTTTTCATTGTATGATCCTCTTTTAGCCCCCTACCCTGATATTATATTCTTCATATATATGTTGCAGACCAGACATATTTATTTTCCAAATTAAGTAATTGCAGTTACTCTTCACATAGGTTTTTTTCTTTTATTCTTACTAGTTTATTTAATTTTTCTTTTACTTCTTAAAACATACCTAGTTGACCTCAGAGATAGTTCCACTCATGCAAGTCCTATTAGGTAAAGAGATATGTTTTTTTGTTTTGTTTTATTTCTTTTTTGTTTTTGGAGAAAATGTCCTATACTATCCTAGGAGTAGAATTAGAGTTGTCTCAAGAGTTATCTTTTATCTAAATCTCTATTATCACTGGGGTCTTGGAGTCTGTCTTCTAACACTTAGAGGTCTGGTATAATATACACAATCTAAACCTTTGAAATTCAAGATAATATACAAACACCATGTCTAGGCTAAGTTGCTTTTGGTCCTTCCGGTCAGTGAATCAGTGAATGCCATGCGGCTTCTTGGCTGAATGTCCTGAGTTGGAAGTGCCTCAGAGTCTCCATCTCCAAAGATAAAGATGTGGCCGGAGGCAAGGCTTGTTTTAAGTATACCTTATATCTTAAATTGATTTCCATTTGTGACCCTGAGGTTAATGTGAATGAATGCAAGCTAGAAAGCACAAGTTTAAGAAGGGTTTTCTGCCTGGTGAGTGCAAGGAGCAAGAAGCTTGGGAGAAGGAAGTGGGGAAGAATATAAAGTCTGATGTGGCCATGAGCAGATCTGACACTCAACTTGGAAGAATTGAGCCAGTGTGCTATTTCCTTGATCAGGAATATATGAGAGTATGTTATCTAAAAGGTGTATATATGCATATTAAATGTACTTTTATATTTGTGCACACCCACACTGGCCTCACCATATAAAAACGAACAGCTCAAAGATGTATGGCATAATGATAACATGAGATGCAAAAGTGGAAGGAACTAAGACAACTTATAATAGCATAGCCTTTAGGAATATGGATTTGCCAGTCACGCCTTAAACCTCATTGGTCTTGTACCTTTATTTCTTTTCAACTAGACCCCCCACCAAAACCTTAGTTCTTAATACCATAAAAATTACTACTTTGATTTATCCACAGTACATGCACAAGAGTCTCAGAATACAATGCCAATCTTATTACAAATAGTATAGTTACTATGAACAGTTTTAGTCTTCCCCAAATTACTGGGTTTCTATATAAAGTCACTTGGATTAGCCTCTCCATGACTACTTATGATACCAACTAGATATGAAATTAGGTTCCTTTGTCTTATTTTACTTTTAGTTATAGAGATTGCTTTTTTATTTTTACTTTTGTTTTATAATTATATAGAATATTTACATGATTCTAAAATCAAATCTATAAAACAAGGTATATTCAAAACAAAGTCTGACATCTCTTTCTTCTCTCTCTTTCTCTCTCCTCCTCCCTCTTTTCCTCCCTTTGTAATCTCCTCTTCTCTCAAATTTTTAATAGTTTCTTATTCTACTTATAAAATATAAACAAATAGGTATATACAAGGTTGTATATATGCATGTGCTTATATGTACCCTATATATTTTACATTTGTGCCTCATCCTCTATTTGATAAGTCTAGGATACTCTACACAATTATTTTTACATTTTTTCCTCAGCAAAATATCATGAAGAGCACTACATTGCACTTTGTAAAGATATTTCTTTTTTTAAAATTGCATAGTTCTCCATTTAGGGATTACATATATCATGCTTATTCAATCCATCCCCTATTTAGAGATATTTTATTGCTACAGGGAATAGCTTTGGTCTTAAAAAAGTTTTTTTACCAGGATGTCTTTTGGATAAATTCCTGGAAGTAGAATTTCTGTGTCAAAGGATAATGCCTATATGATTTTGCTAGCTATTGGCAAATTCCCTTTCAGAGGGTTTGTATGTACCCCTTTTGTATTCACATCCTAACTGTATAAGAGTTTCTGTTTCTCCAAGTTCGGCCAACATATTATATTGTTAAGCTGAAATATTTGCCTGTCTGTTAGGTAAGAAATGATATCTTAGTATAATTTTAATGTGCCTTCCTCCTCTTAAAAGCAAAGTTGAATTATTTTTATAGTTCAACTACATATTTTATAGTTGAGATCCATTGGCATTTGTTTTCCTATGATTGAACAGTTTATTTTTCTAACTCACTTAATTTTAAACCCTTTTTAATCTAATTTTTGGAGATATATAAAACTTTTATCTCTGGTTTAAGTTATAAATACCTTTTCCATGTTCGCTTTTGGAATCTTTACCATACAAGTGTTTAATGTAATTAGAAGTATTTTTTTGTTCTATTGCCTCGAGATTTTAAATCATAGTTAGGAAAGTTTACCTCATTTTTAGGTTATTGAGAAATTCACTTATGTTTTCTCTTAATACTTACTTTCATTTTTTTCATAGTTAAATATTTGATCCACTTGGGATTTATCCTGGTTTACAGTATATGCAATGAACCAGATTTTATCTTTCTTCTTATGACTCCGCTTATTCCAACAGTGCCTATTAAAAACTCCATTTCTCTTCTAATAATTTGAGGATGCTATGTTGATCATATTCTATATATTTAGTTGTGTTTATCCTCTATCTCTTTTTTATTATTATCATTTTTAAAGATTTTATTCATTATTTTCAGAGAGAAGGGCAGAGAGGGAGGGAGAGAGAGAGAGAAACATCAATGTATGGTCGCTTTTCACCTGCCTCCAGCTAAGGACCTGGCTGGATTCCTGGCTTGCAACCTGGTTATGTGCCCTGGCTGGGAATCAACCCAGCAACCTTTGGGTTCCCAGGCTGGTGCCAATCCACTGAACCACACCAACCAGGGCTCTCTTCTACCTCTTTTTGAGGAGTGAAGAAACTTCCTCAAATGTCTCACCAGACTTACCCTCGTTTTTCTTATTTGCCTAAACTAGGTCACATGACCTTCCTAACCTAATCCCTCACAAAAGGAATGGGATTCCTACTATGGCTTAGCAAAGCCAAGGCCCTGCATAGAAGGATTGGCTGCTGGAAATAGATAAAAGCTATATAAGAGGGAAGGAATCAAGAAGAGCTAGGAGTGGATGTCACATAACCAACAATGCATTGGTTTTTCTTTCTGGTCCATGAGCTCCTCAAGGTCACAGAGTTCTAAAGTGTCCTCAGTGTCCCTTGTCACCAGCACAGTGCTTTGACATATTACAAGCAAGTATATGCTTTTTAAAGCATATACTTAATACTAACTATGGTTTTATAATGAACCAACATTTTCTTACAGCCTAGCTGTAGTATGGCTGAAATAAAATATTTAAAATTATGGTAACCAAGGCCCTGGCTGGTGGCACAGTGGATAAGGCACCGGCCTGCAAACCCAAAGGTTGCTGGTTCGATTCCCCAGCCAGGGCACATAACCAGGTTGCAAGCCAGATCTCTAGCCCGGTCCATAATGGAGGCAGGTGAAAGGCAACCATACATTGATGTTTCTCTCCCCTTCTTCTTCCCTCCCTGCCCTTCTCTCTGGAAATAATAAATAAAATCTTTAAAAATATATACTGTTTAAAAATTAAATTAAATTAAATTATGGTAACCAATAGGTTTATAAGACTTGAATAAATGTTTTAGCATATATTTTTAAAGTCCTATTTTGAATGTTTTACATAGAATACCTTTGGTCTGGGAGTTTCAATATACACAGTGGGGAAAAATTAGGTTTACAGTTGTTTGTCTGGAAAAATAATATAATAATAAAAATTCAAGAATAAACTCTACTTCGAGTACTCACAACTGTACACATACTTTTGTTCTACTCTGTGTTTTATAAATATTCTTTGTCTGTGAGTTGGGTTAGATGGAAAATATGAGATTGCACATTTTCGTAAAGGCAGAATCAGTGTTTTCCATCACCTCAGCATCACCTCACCTATACCTGAAATACTGCTGATGTTCTCTCAGTATTTATCAAGTGAATGAATGAATGCTATCTCCATTTTACAGCTTGTCATGGAAACTTTGAGCTAAATGGCTCTCTCATGTTATTCAGCTAAAAGAAAGGTCTAAAACTTTTGCCCACACAGAAATCCATTGCCTTCCCTAGTGATTATATTCTTTTATACTCTCGACGCTGTTCTTTTATATTACACAAACATGGACTCATGCTATTGAAAAACCAAGCTTTTGTTGAATATAATAACCAAATGCTTTGAAAAGATGGAAGACTTATTTCTTAACAGAGATTGAAAACACATATATTGTGTATAAAAGAATGAATTTATTCTTAACACATAACAGAAAAGGAGCTAAACTTAATTTTAAATATATACTCACTATATTGGCTGCTTTCTTAACATTTTTTTCTCATATGTAGACATTTAGGATTTTCAACTTCTGACTCACTCCTGCCAAGTTTGACTTTCATAACAGGCTTAAATGTCAATTTCTAATTTCTGAAGATCAGTTTACAATTTGGGGTAGGTGATTTTAGAGTACACTTTGCTCACCTCATACCTGCCAAAGGATAAAGAAAAGTTGTTGGGTCCTGAAAACCTCTATCTCTTAATAAACTTCTCCAATAAAAATGGATTAAAATGTTTCCTAAGGTTAGAATTTTGCCTGCAGCAGTTTGATTTCTTTAGCTTAACACATCATCAGTGTGACATGTCACGCTTGGCTTTGTCAGCAATTCTTACACACAGATTAAGTTTAAACACTTTTCAAATGACCAATTTAAGTGTATCCCAACACTGGAGGAACTGCTGGCAAAAAGGCACAGGTAGTGTTTCTAATGAAAACATTGTTGTCAAATACTGATAGGACCCAGTTGGTTGTCTCATTGTTTGTTTGACATCTAGACCCTTGTCTCATGCAGTTTGTTTTTACTACCACCTAGTCTTTTCCCAGTGTGAAGTTTGCTCTAGGACAATATCACATTCTAATTTGTGCACAGAACATTTCAACTCTGAGAAATGAATGCAGCCTCAGTTCTAAGACGACATTACCTCTACCATACTTGCACTAACATCTTGAATTTTCATATTTTCTGTGCTTAATATTTTTCACACAGTACCATCATAGTGCCAAATGACATTACATCAAAAATACCTTTTTTAAACCTGACCGGGTGGCCCAGTTGGTTAGAGCATCATCCTGTGCACCACACTGTGGGTTTGATCCCCTTCAGTGTACATACCCTACATTGAGGGTTCAATCCCTGGTCCAGGGACATATGGGAGGTAAATGATTGATATTTCTCTCTCACATTGGTCTTTTTATATTTCTCCCTTCTCTCTCTCTCTTTCTCTCTCTCTGTCTCTCCAAAATCAATAAACATACTCTCAGATGAGGAAGAAGAAACCTTTTTAATAAGGGGCATTGAGTGGTCCTGATATAAACATACATTCCATAGCTTTTTGACACTTTTTTTTTTTTTTTAACCTCTTCTGTTGGATATTTTATTTATTTATTTATTTATTACAAGATTTTATTTCATTATTTTTAGAAAGAGGGGAAGGGAGAGAGGCAGAGGGAGAGAGACATCAATGTATGGTTGCTTTTCACTTGCCTCCAGCCACAGACCTGACTGGAGACCTGGTTTGCAACCTGGTTATGTTGCCCTGGCTGGAGAATCGAACCTGCGACCTTTGGGTTCACAGGCCGGTGCCTTATCCACTGTGCTACCAGCCAGGGACTTTTTGACACTTCTTTAAGTGTTTGATTATTAAATGGATTTTCTCCATTTTTTCTAGATGTTTATTGATGTACACACACACACACACACACACATACTCACACTCACACTTCCTACTTACCAAATATGTTTGAGTTAGCACTTTGCTGGGCAAGGAAGTAAATCAGGCTTTCACAGGTGTATTTTGAGATTTTTAAAAATTCTTTCTTCTGCATCTCTGAAACTCCCTTTCAGCCCACATATGGTATGGCTGCATGTGTACCGTATGTGTATGTGTGTTGGCACACATAAATATTCCTTTGAATTTGGTCTAGTGGGGGAAATACATTTTTCCTCTTTACTGAGGTAAGAGTTTCAATGAAGCAATAAAAATATACATATATGGAACTAAACTGGAATAGTAATTGCAACAGAAGTGAACTATGAAAAATATATTTGGTTGCAAATTAACAAAAGTATATGGTGTTGGGATTTTTAAAGGACAACTTCTTTTATTATAAACACATACATTTGCATACATATACACACATTCAATAAAGCACATTATTGAAACTTAGACTGTCCACTTAGAAATGCTTACTGAGTGCTCGCTTCGGCAGCACATACACTAAAATTAGAAATGCTTACTGAGTCTGCATTTTTCTTAAACAGCACAATTTAATGACAGAACTGCTTACCTGTTCTGCATTCTTTTAAAGAATTATGCTAATCATACAAGTGGTCCTACACTGAATGATTGATAAATGCATTTTGGTTCAGCCCTTGCCTCCTGTATGCCTTAAGAGTTTAGCTGTAATGGATTAGGCTTAATTCTTACAATTTTGGGTTGTTTTTCTAGCATGTTAAGTCAGAACAGAAGGAAAAAAGATTGTACCTTTGTCAATAAATCCTGGCCTGCTGGGGAAGTCATGCTCCACCCAGATTTGCCAGGGGGCCACCTACAAACTCTAGCCACCCTGGAGTCTGAAAGAGACACTTTCTGAAGCTCAGAAACCCAAGACAACTTACCTAAGACATGTTAGGACATGATTTCATATCATAAACACTGACTTGGAAGCAAGAAAGAACTACTGTGCCCTTTTGACTTTAACAATAGCAAGAGAAAGAAATCCAAGGAAGAAATTCTTAGAGAATCATCTACTGAGACTCATATTTAAGTGTTATTTTAAAGACTTCAAATATATTTTTGAAACATAATTTCACATTATAAAAATGTATAAATAGGATCTTGCGATTCATGTATATATACATGGATATATGTAAATGTTTGCATACCTATATGCAATTGTCTATGTATATATTTCTCTGTATTTAGACCCTCCAGCCCCTGTTTTCAGTCAGGTCAGTGCTCTCCTGCTCACTTTCTCATGACTCCTGCCATCACTGTCACCCACTGCCATTCAGCCCACCTCTTCCCTTAGCAAATTCTCCTCAGGAATGGAGCTCTTCTAGAACTTTGCAGCTCCTGTGCTCAAATATTCTTAGATGTCTAAATCTCTGAGCTCATCACCTCTGGCCAGGCACGATCTCCATCCTTTTACCCCAGGGTGCCATATAAAAGGTGGTGCTGTGTAATTTGTATCTAGATGTGAAGGTAGTTGGCAAATCCTGACCTATGATTATGCTTCCAAGTTATTCATCAAGCTAATATATCAGTATAATAACATATTTATACATGTGTATTGATACATACATATCTTGAGGGATTTTCATCATTGTTTCACAAAAGAATGACATTCTCTTTTCTTTCAATAATTACTTATGGAAATCCCTTTAGTGCCACTGAATAGCTCTAATTCACTAGTTAATTATTTCACTGGTAGTATTTCATTTGTGTTACGGCATTTTGTTGGTTTGTTTTGTTGTATCACTACAAGAAAAGCAAGTATAATATGTTTTTATTGAAATATAACTGACAAATAATATATTTTTAATTAATTTGTTGTTGTATTACAATTATCCCATTTTCCCCCAACTGCTCTCCCCTACTCTACCCTCCCTATCCCCTCTCCCATAGTCAATCCCACATGTCCATGTCCATGGGTCATTTATACCAGTTCCTGAACTAAACTTTTCCCCATCTTTGCCCCTTTCTCCTCCTCCACACTCCTCTCTGCATACTGGAAGTCTGTTCCTTCGTTCCATGCTTCCGGTTCTATTTTGCTTGTTGGTTTGTTTTGTTCATTAGTCTCCTGTATTAGGTGAGATCATATGGTATTTGTCTTTCACTGACTGGAATATTTCTCTAAGCATAATACTTTCCAATTCCATCCATGTTGTTGCAAAGAGTAGGAGTTCCTTCCTTCTTTCTGCTGTCTGTGTAGTATTCCATTGTGTAAATGTACCAAAGTTTTTTGATCCATTCATCCACTATTAGGCTCTTAGGCTGTTTCCAGCACTTGGTTATTGTAAATAGTGCTGCTATGAACATAGGGGTACATAGGTTCTTCTGAATTGGTGTTTCAGGGTTCTTTTGGTATAGTCCTAGCCGTGGAATTGCTGGATCAAAAGGGAGTTCCATTTTTAGGTTTTTGAGGAAATGCCACAGTTTTCCACAGTGACTGCATCAGTCTACATTCCCACCAACAATGCACCAGGGTTCCCCTTTCTCCACATCCTCGCCAGCACTTGTTTGTTGATTTATTAATGATGGCCATTCTGACAGGTATGAGGTGGTATCTCATTGAGGTTTTAATTTGCATCTCTTTGATGGCTAGTGATGTTGAGCATTCTTTTGTATGCCTAGGTGCCCTCTGTATGTCCTCCTTGGAGAAGTGTCTGTTTAGATCCTTTGCCCATTTTTAAATTGGGTTGTCTACCTTCCTGGTGTTGAGTCATGTAAGTTCTTTATATATTTTGGAGGTCAAACCCTTGTCTGAGGTATCATTGGCAAATATGTTTTTCCATATTGTTGATTTCCTTTTCATTTTGCTAATGTTTTCTTTGAGAAGGAATTTTTTAGTTTAATGTAGTCCCATTTGTTTGTTTCTTTATTTCCCTTGCCCTAGGAGAAATATTGGTGAAAATATTGCTGCATGGGATATCTGAAATTTTACTGCCTATGTTTTCCTCTAGGACTTTTATGATGGCATAGCTTATGTTTATCCATCTTGAGTTGGATGAGTTATGTCTTTTATCCATCTTGAGTTTATTCTGCTGTATGTTATAAGTTGGTGGTCTAGTTTCATTTTTTTTTGTATGTTCCTGTCCAGTTCTCCCAACACCATATGTTGAAGAGGCTACTTTCACTCCATTTTGTGCTCCTGTCCCCTTTGTCAAATATTAATTGACCACAGAGTCCTGGGTTTATTTCTGGGTTCTCTGTTCTGTTTCATTGGTCCATATGTTTATTCTTATGCCAGTACCAGACTCTTTTGATTACAGTGGCCTTGTAATACAGTTTGATATCTAGTATTTTGATTCGTCCTACTTTGTTCTTCTTTCTCAGGATTGCGGAGGCTATTCAGGGTCATTTTTGATTCCATATAAATTTTTGAAGTATTTGTTCTAGATCTGTGAAATATGTCATTGGTATTTTAATAGGGATTGAATTGAATCTATAAATGGCTTTGGGTAGTATGAACACTTTAATGATGTTAATTCTTCCCACCCATGAATATGGTATATGCTTTCATTTATTTATATCTCCCTTAATTTCTTTCTTCAGTGGTCTGTAGTTTTCCAAGTGTAGGTCTTTTACCTGCTTGGTTAAGTTTATTCCTAGGTACTTAATGTTTCTTGTTGCTATAGTAAATGGGACATTTTCTGGTTTCTACCTCTGATGTTTCATTATTGGTATACAAAAATGCCTTTGATTTCTGAATGTTGACTTTGTATCCAGCTATTTTGCCAAATTTACTTATTATTAAGTCAAGTAGTTTTTATGATGGAGTCTATATGGTTTTCAATGTACATTATCATGTCATCTGCAAATAATGACAGCTTTACTTCCTCTTTTCCAATTGGATGCCTTTGTTTCCTTTTTCTTGCCTGATTGTTGTGGCTAGATCAAGTGGGATTATGCCAAGGTTGGTGTCATATTCACAAATCAATAAATGTAATACACCACAAAAACAAAATGAAAGACAGAAATCATATGATCATGTCAATAGGTACTGGAAAAGCATTTTAAAAAATACAGCACCCATTTATGGTAAAACATCTAGCAAAGTGGGAATAGAGAGAGCATACATCAACATAAAGGCCATATACAAGAAACCTGCTTCCAATATCACACTCAAGGGGCAAAAACTAAAAGCTTTCCCCCTAAGATCAGGAACAAGACAAAGGTGTCCACTCTCTCTACTTCTTTTTTTGTTCTTTGTTTTTTTAAGATTTTATTTTGCATTATTTTTAGAGAGAGGGGAAGGGAGAGTCCCCTCATTATCCACTGTGCCACCAGCCAGGGCTCTCTACTTCTATTCAACATAGTTTTGGAAGTTCTAGCCACAAATACTTTTTAAAAGATAGTGAGGGTTAAGTTTCTCACTATAGGATGTCACTATTTGCAGTTAATTTTTGAATCTTTTTTAAGTGTATTTTATTTATTTATTTATTTAAAGATTTTATTTATTAATTTCAGAGAGAGGGGGAGGGAGAGAGGCAGAGAGGGAGAGAAACATCAATATATGGTTGCCTTTCACCTGTTTCCAGCTACGGACCTGGCTGGAGACCTGGCTTGCAACCTGGTTACGTGCTCTGGCTGAGAATTGAACCAGCGACCTTTGGGTTCACATATTTATTGATTATGCTATTAAAACTGTCCCAATTTTTCCCCCTTTTCCCCCTCTGCCTGGTACCCTATTCCTGTCCAGCAATTTCCCCCTAGTTTATGTCCATGTGTCATGCATATTAGTTCTTTGGCTTCTCCATTTCCTTTACTTTCTTAACATCTGCCTGTTTTGTTCCTACCAATTATGCTTCTTAATTCCTGTATCTTTTCCCCCATTCTTCTCCCCACTGTTAACCCTCCACATGGTCTTCATATCTGTCCTAGTTGTTTGCTTAGTTGCTTTTTGTTTGTTTGTTTGTTACTTTTAAATGTTTTTGTTTCTTTACCATTTGGAGGTTACATTTTTTGAAATAATTGTAGATTCACGGAAGTTGCAAAAATGTATAGGGAGTACCCATATGCAATGAGGGAACTCTCTTCAGTGTTTTCCACAGAACTTACTCAAATTTCACCACTTTTACAAGTGTGTGTGTGTGTGTGTGTGTCTGTCTGTCTGTCTGTCTGTCTGTCCGTGTAGCTCTGTTGGGGTTATTTTTTAAACCTACATATGAAACAAATTCTTTTACCACTCAAATTCTAAGCTCCATATTCATTAATGAAAACAGGTGGAACTGAGGTCAAGGAAAAAGGCAAGTATTGAAGTGGTTTTCTGAGTGATACTATAGAATACCATTTTATGTATAACTATTTTAAAAGTCAAAAAATGTGCCTTAAGGTTAGTACAGCTCCATATAGACCTGCATGAAATCAGGGCATACATGAAATGCCCTCTAAAGATCCCAGACATGCTTGTTAGCCTCCTGATGAGAAAGAGTTCATCGATGGATGCTGGATCAGTAGAGACCATCGCCTATTTGAGAATTAATAATTAAATAATGAATATTTGTAGGAAGATATGTTCTCCTGATTATACTGACACCTGCTGTAATTGCCTGTATTATAATTTTATAGCAAGCACTTGCTAAATTAATTACATACTTCCAATCAGATAACCATAACTACTCTTTAGAAGTAATATCTCACGTACAACTGTGTACTTGGGCAGCAGCACCTCCCTTCTCTTTACAAATTGGCTTAGGGGTCTCTAGTACTTTAACTCAGGTACAAAAAGTCAAGAGGGTATTGCTTATCCCATACTGGAAATGCAGCCTTCAAATACTTTCATATTAATGGTGTCCATGGACTACAGGCCACAAGAGACAGAAATCCATCCTCAGAGCTCATTGGGCCAACTTTTTAATTTCTCTTGCAAGTAAAGGTGTCCTCAAAGGCACAGAGATAATTAGTGACAAAGTCTTTACTAAAATTCAGGAATTTTCCTCTGCAAAGATGTCTTTCCAGTATAGGACTTGGGCCATTTTTTACAGATTAAGTCAATGGATTAAATGTCCTAACAGCCTGTGAACAGTCTACAAAAATTTCAAAGAGTATTTTTCTCCTCTCTGTTTATTTGAATACTCTAAGGGAACATAGGAGGTACATCTTGGGACAGACATCCATCTTTTGTAATAGACATCTGACTGGTAGGAGTAAATTCAATAGCTCTTATGCTCATGGTAGGCTAAAGTATTCCTTTTTTTTTGTTTGTTTCTCCCTGAGACTCTAAAAAAAAAATGTAATTGTGGTTTAGTTAGGATTTTTGCTGAAAATACAATGCATCATGGGCTAACTTAGCTGTTGTTAGTATTGACTGTAAAAAAGAGTATTATAAAATATTTCAAACATGCAGAAGTGACTATTATAATAAGTTCCTATATAGGCCAGGGTATTCAACATGATAGCAGGTGTCAAATGTTGGTATTAAAATAAGTAAATATGAATGATTCTGTTTCCTTTTAGATGACTCTTAAATATTTTTTTGTGGATTTTTTGTGGCAGTGGCAGGGGGTAAAGCTCTGGATGGTTGTTAAATGGTTATTTTCATTTGGTTATCCATCTACTGTAGCATCTCTCTTCACTTGTGGGACCCTGAATGGGACCCTAAGGTGCTACTGGGGTTAGTGGTAACCCTCAGAAATATAAATCCATAATATGGACTTGAGAATAGTGACTGAGATCTGTGGTTAACCATGTTGATATTTAAGAACCAGCAGGAGCTACATTTTCCTTGAGGAGACTGTCCACCTCTAGTTTGGGAAATGCAACCATTGAGTGTTTGAGGCAATATATAGGGTTTTTGAAGGAGTGATGGCTAATGATTAAACCAAAGGTGAAATCTGTGTTATAGGGAACAGCAAAACCAAAGCTTAGAGGTTGTAATCTCATTAACATTGGCTGAGTGCCATTAGCTCACGTTGTGCTATTTTAAGTTAGGTAAGTGGCTAAGCTGGACTTTTAATAAGCTCTGTTGAAGACAGGAGCCATTTTATTCTTGCTGCTTGTCTTTCCCTAATATTAACAATAAATATTGAAAATTGGTTTAGTGATTGAGTGAATAAATGGATGTGTAAATGGACAAAGGAATAAATAAAGACATCTTAGAAAATAGAGCTGAACTATAGTGTCAAAATCTTTGATGTCAAAGTATGATCTCAGAGTGTTTTAAAGACTGTCCCATTTTTAAGCAGAGGCCACTAAAAAAGGTGTAGTGTTTAAAATAGGCCATTCTTCTATTGTCTCAGGTCACAGTTTTGGAACCTAATTAGAAGTTTGGTGACAGGTGCCTTTCTTTCTTTCCTTTTTATTTTGTTTTTAACAGAAACAAAGAATTCTGATAACACACTGCTGGTTTAGTTTAATGCTGTCCTTCAAGTTCAAACTATGTATGCTTGGTAGAGATAAGATATTGTTAGATCATGTTCACATTTTAGTGATTAAATATACTTGCCTTGGACCCATTCTTACAAAATTGTATTGTGTAAAAGTAATTTTGGTAATATGTAGCATAATTCCAGTGATAGATCCTAGAGAATAGTGAGGGCTAAAATTAGATTGCGACATGTTAAGGAAGATTGTGTTCTGCTGTGTTATCCACAACAATAAAGTGAACATGGTAGTACAGAATTTGTAGCATTCATGTATCTCATTAGGCTACTGTCAAATATCAGGCCTTGAAATATTGGAAAGGAAGTTAGCTATCATTTTTCATTTTTGCATATGGGGTAAGTGGTAGGGGGGTTGATTAACCCAATCCTGTGACAAATAAAACACTCAGGGGCACCCTCAATCCAGTATCTCTGCCTTTGTAACCTGGACCCAGCACTGTCTTCTGGATGGAGACACTGGGTTTCTAAGCACTTCCATAGTGCTTAAGTCTACAATAAATGTGGTTGATTTCTTCTTCCATTTGTTATCCTATGAGGTATTTTCTATTTGACTCACTCCCTCCTGGAAATCACACAGTTTGTTAGTAAAGGGCATAAAATGCTTAGGGGTGAAACAACAGGGTGTAGAATAAAATCTTTAGTACAATAATGGATATTAGTATCTATCTGGTTACTTAAATTAAGGCAGTGAAATTATTGTACACTGGTATAATGTTTCACATTATTAGTCACCTACATCTGGCATCCACAATGTAAAATATAAGCTATAAGAATTATTGTCACTCTGTCCCTAGTACAGGGTGAGTATAATTACTTGTTCAGAGGTCTCAATGATTTTTTTTAAATCATTGACTGATTTTAAAGTTATACTTAAATAAGTGTTTTTATTGGAAATTTACTTACATGGAATATTTTAGAAATTCACATATTCAGGCTAAAATCATTTTTAAGAAAGCAAGAACATAAAAACAACAAAAAATTTAAAAGAATCCCAAAGTGTCTTGGAAAACACTATCAGATTGTGTGCCTTTCCTGATGTTAGCTATTCCTCTGCCAACCCTTTCATTGCCCCTCCCCCAGAGCTGGGGACCTCTGGCATTTGGAACACTCCCCTTTGAGGGTCCACTCTTAAATGGCAATAAAATGAGTTGGTGATCTTCCATCTTCCATGATTCCCAAAGTTCCCTCATCCAGAGTGGCTCCAACTGGTGGTTATGACTCATTTCTAGACTGAATTTAATTTTGTGTTTATCACTGAACTTTAAAAAAAAAAAGTGATGTCAGGGAGCATTGCACATAGTAAGTATTGTTTTACAATAATTTTATGACATCAGCTTTCTATAAATGTCCTAGATTATGATAGAAAATGTCCTTCTAACAATAATGCACTGGTCCATCACCCTGCCCCATGGCATGGTGAGTCACAGGAATGAACACTAACTCTTAATCTAAAATAACTCTCATTCTCTGGCTTTACTTGGCCTACTACCAAGTCTGAAGAATCGCTCTCCTTTGGCCTGGCATAATGAAGCCAACGAGCCTCTCCCACTGCTGTGTGTCGCTCTGGTGACTCCTTTATAAAACAGTTTCTTCAGCTGATTGTACTGAAAAGAAGTAAGTATTTTAGACTGCTACATCCCCCATTACCCATGAGGGAACTATTTTAATGATCTTGTGCTCAACATGGTTTAAATTTATAGTTTAAATTTTGTTCTCCGCAGTAATACTGTTGTGGATTATTAATAAGCTTTCGTTCCTTGTGAGACAATTTGTTTCCTTTATACCAGTGAAAATACAATTTTCAATGAGTCTCTTGAATTATTCCATCCAAATAGGGAGAAACTGCCAAGAAGGTAGATTGAAAAATTGAGACTTGGTTGGTCAGAACGTAGGACCAGAGTTGGCCCTTCTCCCTTGTATTTCTCACAACCGCAAGTAGACGGTGATGCTGTTCTGTAGGTGGTTCATGGACAGATTAAAGAGAAGAATTTCCTCAGTCCTAACATTCCAAACCTGTTGTGTGTGCAGGTATTCTCTCTAGAACACCAGTAAGAGAAAATTCAATCAACTCACAACAGCTCTCTTGCATATCTCACCTGGGAAGATATGCATGAGGTAGGACAGGCACTGCTTGACATTAATCAGCCTCCTGAAGTTATTACATTCATGAAGAAATGTAATTCATATGTGATTACTTTTTAATTTACTCTGTAATCATATTCCAAGTGAATGGGCCAAGCTTAAAATGAAATTTAAAAGTCAAATACTGCTTTGTATAAGAAATTCACATTTTTTATATGCACTTAGGTTAATAAAGATTTTACAATAACCATTTGTGACTGAGTATATGATAATTTTTTGATGAAAGTTAGTGCCATCCCTTAGATAAAATGCATTTGATTCCCCTCCAACTCATCTGGAGAGTCTCAGAACTCCACACTGTGCTGAAATCCTATTTCATCTAAACTTTATTTGAAAAACAAAACATTTCTCAATCCCAGATCTGAAGTTGCAACGAACTGATGTATTTTTAATTCCTACTGTGCCCGTGAGATGTGTGCGTCTGCTTTACTGAATTTCATGGTAACTGACTGGCTGGTTAGGAGGGGCCTGCAGTAAGAATCTTCCTCCAACCACGTGCCCCTTCAAGTTTGTGAAGTTACAAGTGTTAGTTTTACAAAAGTCTTTCGCCTTCAAACTAAAGCTTCAAAAGCCTAAGATCAGCTCTTCTGGGCAGTAGAGAGAGGGTTTGTGTTTTTGATTCATCAGCCAAAGCTAAGGTCAACGGAGAGAATGAAATCAAGGTTTCCAGATTTCCCATCAGTACGAGGAAAACTTTCTATCATTTGGGTCTGTCTGGCATTGGACTAAACAACCTCAGAAGCACTAAAATGTCGTTCCCAGAAAATACTTAAAAGCTAGATTCTATTTTCCAGGGGTGCTTTGTAGTATTAGCAAACGTAAGTTAGTCCTATTTCAAGATACTTGTGATATCTTTATGTGAACTCTACTATTATTGACTTTAGCTCAACTTACTTGGGTTTAAATAACATAGCACAGTATTTTGACATTCTTCTAAGCTAGTACAATTGTTTTAAAGGATGCATTGTCCAGTACTATTTAATACAAATAAATGTAAGGCAAATAAGAAATTTTCTGGTAGTCACATAGAAGAAGGAAAAATACGTAGGCGAGATTACTTATAGTAACATCTTTTATTTAACCCAATGTATCTTATTATCATTTCAAAATATAATGAATATAAAAAAGTTTAAAGTGAGATGTCTTACATACATTTTTTTTCCTACTAAGCTTTGTTATTCCTGTGTGCATTTTGCATTAACAATACATCTCAACTTGGACTCGTCCCATTTCAGGCGCTCAGGAGACTCATGACTTTGATAAGCTGGTTACATTTTCTTACATGTGCACTAAATAAATACATTGCTTTTCAAGTAATACACAGTTTGACTTAATGAATGCATATGAACCATACTATAAGAATTGCTGACTAAATAAGCCAATTTTTAAAAATTAATTTATTTATTTATTTTTAGAGGGAGGAGAAGGGAGGGAGAAAGAGAGGGAGAGAAACATCTGTGCATGAGAAATACATTGATCAGTTGCTTCTCATATGCCCTGAACTGGGGACCTCAACCACAGCCCAGGCAGTACCTCAGAACTCAACTGATGACCTTTTGGTTCCCAGGACAGCGCTCAATCACACACCAGCCAGGATAGTAAGCAGCTTATTTATTTAGTTAGTTATTTTGTAGTAATATACATGATAGATGGCCCTCATGTGCACGGGGCTCTGCACAGGTATTTACTCATCTGTGGTCCCCAGCAACATGAACCATAAACACATTTTATTCTTATATTTTGCTGACACAAAAGCATAACAGAGTTTAAGGGAATGAGACTGATGTAAACCCTGCTTTATGTATTTTTTACAAATAAAATGTTTACTGCCATAGTATATCATACTTACATGTAGGTACCATGTATGACACATGTGTAGATATACACATGTGTATACAGTTGTTGCATTCTATATAATGGGTCTAAATTCCTTATGATTTATCTCATAGCTGAGGCCAGCTGAGTTTTAACAGCTGGCCCAAGAACTGAGATTCTCCTGGAGGTCAGGTATCTCAGGCAGTTACCTCTTTTATCCACACTTCAGGCTGGCACGTGATAGCTACCCCCCTGTGGGAGGCAGAATAATGGCACCCCAAAGATGTGTATATGGCTACTTTGCAAATGCCATATAAATTATGGATTTTGAGATGAGGAGATTATTCTGGATTATTTAGGAAGGCCCAATGTAATTACAAGAGTTCTTATAAATCGAAGAGGGAGGCAGGAAAGTCAGAGTCAAGAGGAAGAGATGTATTGATGGAAGGCAGAGATCCACGTGATGTGATGTGATGTGAGGACTCACATGCCATTGCCGGCTCTCACAGTGGATAAATGGGGCTATAAACCAAGGAATATGATTAGTATTCAGAAGCTGAACAGATCCTTGCCTCCAGAATGAGCATAATACCCTTACTGACATCTTTTTTAACTTTATTTTTATTGTTGATACTGTTGCAGATGTCCCCATTTTCCCCTTTTGCCCCCCTCCACCCAGCCTTCATCTTCCCCAACTTCCCTCAGGCTGTCACTGCATTATTGACTATGTCTGTAGGTTATATACATATATGTTTGCTGCCTAATCCACTCATCTGCTTTCATACAGTTCCCCAAGCCCCTCCTCTTTGACACTTATAAGTCAGTCCCATATATCCACGTGTCTGGTTCTATTTTGTTCATCAGTTTTTGTTGATAATCCGACCAGTGAAGGTATTTGTCCTTCACTGACTGGCTTATTTCGGTTAGCATAATAACCGCCAAGTCCATCACTTCTGTCGCAAGTCCTGATTTCAAACCAGTGAGGCCTGTTTCGCAGTTCTGGCCTTCAGAACTAAGTTTGCTGTTGTAAACCATTAAGTTTGTGGTTATTTTTATAGCAGCAATAGGAAACTCATGCACCCATCCTAAGCAATAGGACAATAAAAAATGCATCACTTTCCACTTCTTTGCATGGTCAAAAAGCATGCCTGAGGCCTTTGTGGCCTGAACATTGGGTCTCAGGACCCATCGAGACCTAAAAGGACCAGCAAGAGCTTGGCTCCACAGTGAATACTTGAGGCTGGTCTGTTCTCAGCAGCAGTGCTCCTTCAGCTGCTCACTCCGGCATTTAGGGTTGGACAGGATTATAGTAATTCTTGTGAAATGCCTAAGTATATTCTAAGTGTTCATATTTTTTTGAAATGTATATTGTGAATTATACTCCTTATGGTTAGGATTTTAAACTTTGAGAAGTCTTTATTTTTCTCTTAAGTGCAGTCTGATATTTACACTAATATCTATTCCATAAAATGTCATTCACTTTTACTTTGTGCTCATCCTACCCCAGTGTTATTTAAATGAATGATTTAAAATTATATATGCAGTATTTTTTCATTGGCATTGAAAGTGGTGGACTAGTCACTTCAGGAGGAACTTGTGTCATTTAATATTGTAAAGCTCACACAAAACACAAGCAATTCTTCAAAAAATGGCTCTTTGTAGATTGTGGTTAGCAAAAGTCAAAAAGAGGTGTGAGTCACATAACCAGAAGTTTTTATCAGTTCCCCTTTCATGAGTAGTAGTGAGAACTGTAGGAAGTTAGGACTCATAGTTAAAGTATAGGGTTAAATAGAGATTCAGTCACCCCAGTTGAAGTCCTGTGTAGGTAAGCAGTGTGTGAAATAAAGTTGGCAGATATGTGACCCAAGCTGCTACTGCCGTGTGGTTTATTGAACTTGGAACTCTTATTCACTTAGCTGATATGCCTGGCCTTAGAATCCTCTCAACAGAGGCATCCTCTAAATTGATCAGAGCTGGTCATTAAATTGAAACCTGTTTTGGGGTGTTTGTTTAATAAGAAAGAGTAAGAGAAGCAGAAAGAATAGAGAGGCATGGTGATACCTCTAGGACAAGTAGAAAGCAGGTTGCTCTTGAATTTGACAGGTTAGGAATTAGAATGGCATGTGAGAAACTATGAGAGCCCAGATTGTAAAGGCCAAAATCAGTGATGCAGTCAGTGGCTTGGTCAGCTTAGCAGGAGAGGATGAATTCTAGACATGCAAGGACAAAGTAATCTCCAACTTGATTTTGCATGTAAGTTACCTGTGGTCCATGCAAAACAGTGTATTCTGATTTATTTGCTTCCCGAGTAGGACCTGAGATACTGACTTTCTGATTGGCCCCTAGATCATGCTGACACCACTAATGTGGGAACCACATTTTACATTGTGAAGATAGAGAATCAGGTCAAGACATCAATGTGAAACAGATCTTTTCTCAAGGTAGATTCCTATTTCCACCAGACCCTTCGCACTGCAACCAAAGCCACTCAGGGCTCAGGTCTGCGGAGCCTGTAGGGAGATGCTGGCAGGGGCTTGGCCCTGAGCACAGGGAGTTTGCAGGTCCTTAAGATCATGCAGTGTTTAGGAGTGAAAGCCACTTACCTGTTATATTTCTTTTCAGATTCTCCAGAATTAGTCTTTCTCTCCATTTTCCCCAACATTCCCCATTTTTTCTCCTCGTGTGAAAATACGGATGATGTGTGATATTTTTTCTCCAACTGCTCCTTCATTTTAGTCCCCTCTTTATCATCAAATCATTCTTCATGGACTCTATGGATAGCTCTCCTAAGAGTTCTCAATTAAGTAGAATTCATAGACAATCACCAACCTAATTCAAACAGGAAAGGTATAGGCGTATTAGTGGCAAATCTAGGATTCCAAACCTCCACAGACCCCACTTAATACCAACACTGAATGTATGGTTAGGTCCTTAGGGCATCCCTAAGGATCCAAACACAAGAATTCAACATGCACTTCCTGAGAAGTTGGAGCCAAGATCTGGGAAACTGTCAGAAGCACAAACAACTACTTTGGGCCTCTCTTTCTCCTTGTCTTCTTCTCTCTCCTTTTTTTCTTTTTTCTTCTCTCTGTGTAAAAGTAGGTTATCTTGGCCTATTACTATAAGGAGAAAAGAAAGAATATTGCTTACTCTGTTGGTTCTGCTCATAGTTCTACTTAGTCTCCCTCTTTTCTGTTTCTGAATGTCCTATAGAGGATTTGAAATGCCACCTTTACATAGACTACTTTTCTGTGTGTTTGAGTCTCTTTCCCTTTGGGTCATATGCAAGTACAATACTGTTTAAATCTCCATGGTTTTATTTTTCTGTGAGCCATGCCAAATGTCCTTAAATTCATACACTACATTCATTTCAGATCAGTAGACTTGCTTTCTACCCTTTCCCTTTCTAGGTACAGTAAGTGCCCTTCTCTAGTACTAAGCTGGTCAGCAGATGTCTATTAAGGTTCAGGAAATTTAGGTACTTTTATTTCAAATTACCCCTTTTCCTAGGACCTCTAATACAATGGTTATTTAAGCATTACTTAGCATAAAGTCTCTTCCTTTGCTACTAGCTCTGTGGGTTTCTGGCATTGGTGCCAAAGCTCTGTAGAATATGCCATTGTGCTGTTTCCCAGTTCATTACTAGATCTTTATGGAAAGGAACCATTTTCTTTTCTTGTAAGATTCTACTTCACATAAGCCAGAAAAGATGTATCAGGACAACTCTGCCTCCAGGAAAAAAAAAGCAAATCCTCAATGAAATTTCCATAGTTTCCAAGGGCCTCCCAACAATAGCAAAAAGATAAACTTCAAAATCCCCCTTAAATATTTACTGTGAATGTCCTTGCCTCTTTTAGAGGTATGTGTATGTCATCTTTGACGTTTTTCCACCATTTTTAAAAGTTTTTCTTTATTTCTAGTTTAAACCTATTCTCTTTCTGGCCATTAGCAACTTCAGTGTGTCACTTGTGACCAAACCATCACATTCATCTCAGAAAAGCAGATTTGACTACTGTAAAGGGAACAAAAATAGCAGAACAAGAGGAGAATATATTATTTTGCTTCTGTGATGTCATCAGTCCATCAGAGTTAAAATTTCCAAGTGTTGTTTGTAGCTCTGTGAGGGATTGTAGTATTTTGATTCTGGCTTCTGCATGATGTTTTAGAATCATTATTTCTCAAAATAGCTTTTTCCTACTGAAAAGCAGCTGACTTAAAAGAAGGTTGTTTCAAAGCCTAGTGGAACCATCATCATTAACTGACCTCCATGCAGGTTGGATGGATCCCTAAGGGAAGAGCACACCCTTTGCTCCTTTTCTTCTCTTTGAAGTTTGAAGAGGTGGCAGCTAGATGCATGCACAGCTTCCACCTCTGTGAATAGTTTTGCTGAACAAGTGCTGGATTATGGACAATTTATCCAACCAACTCCTAAGAATACAGAGTATTTCAGAGTCCGACATTCATTAGAACAACTTTTTGAGTCCTTGGCAAAGTACCTATTCTCTTGAAGGGGAAAATCTTGGGTAGGTGTCAGAAAGCAGGAAAACTATTTGTGTCATTTCAAAAACATTCACATTTAACTAAACACAACCGCTACCAAAATCTAGTCAATGCAGAGATGACTATATGAACAGGTAAAATGTTGAGGCTGATGTTCACAGGCCGTGTCTTGCAGTAAAGCATCAATGGCAGGGATCCAGTCAGGCCCCTTTCTGTCATCATTTGTAACCTACCGACAAGAAGGAAGGAATGGGGAAGAGCAGAGTGTGAAACTATAGTCCTGAATAATTGATTGTGAGAAGATTTCACTAAATGATACTCAAATTAAAACATGAAGTAAGTGACCTTAAACCAAATTGGATTGCCACGTGCAATTTTAAAAATAAGATGAAAATCCCTCTGCCCAAAAAACACCCCCAAATCTTCGATCTTGTTGGATGGTGCAATTTTTTTTTCTTTTTATCCTTCTTTTCCCAATCTCTCCTTGTAAATTAAACACCTGTCAGACTTATTTTTCCCTTTCTTTTCTTTGACTTGTTAGAGGAGAAAGGTCAGCACTGATCACCAACTCTACTTTTTAACAGGCGAAAAGAAGCCTGTAATTGAGAGTAATTCCTCTGCAATTTTGTAGGCAGGGGCTGTCTCAGGCTGACTTTCAAACACTGAGCTTGCTCAGAGAGAAATGCTGGCATTCTGTAAATGAATCAACTCTATTCACCAGGCCGCACATCATTTCTGATTTTCACTGAAATGCAGAAAGCTGCAGAGCTCACACGAGTGCCCTTCTTTTGGAGGAATAGAAACCTAATCTATTTTTAACATCTACTGGGGTGCCCTGCAGCTGAAAAGAAAGTGCTTTGTGAGAGGTAGCCCAGAATTACCTCTTTTTGAAAGTCTACATTCTTAAGCACACTGAATGGTTTATTATTTTTTTCTTTTTCTGAGTAGTTTGCATCCCTGTTCAATAACAACCATATGTGTTTATCTTTAATAGAATTGGAAGTATTCTTATCACAATATGGTATATATTGTGATGTGATTTAGAGACTTTTGAAAGTTGCTCAATTGATTTCTTTGTAAAAATAGTTTCTGTCAAAATTTGAAGGATAATGAAGGTAATCTTTAGCTTCCCACATGAAACTGTAGGATCTGTGTTTTTGCCCAAAACTCTTACTACTCAGTAAAGGTTTCATGTTTGAGGGGAGGTCAAAAAAAGGAAGTTTTCAAAAGAAAACATGAAAACATATACACATTGAATCCAATTTAAACTCCTTGTCAAGTCAAACTTTAAAAATCACAACAGGGGGACAGAGGGGAGCAAAAAGGGGATGGATGTAATACAACGACAATAAAATTTAAAAAAAAATTTTTTTTTAATCACAACAACCTTTCAATTAAATAATAAACCAAACAGAATGTAATATGTGATAGAAACATGCCAGTATCTACAATAAAATGTGTTCATTTTTATCAATTAAAACACATGAGATGGAAGACGGGAGAGCCAGGACCAACTGGAAATAGCTCAATTTGAAGGAACTGAGTCCTGCTTCCTTTAAAATAATGCTGATAAAAAACAAAATTGTGAAGACCCCTTAGCTCTCATAGATGCCTGTGACAGCCTGATATTCCAAGGGTTGTGCTATGATGAGACCAGAAAACAGTGCTGAGAAATGATGTGAATGAGCAAGGTCATGCCATTGGTTATAGAAATTGCTTAGATTCTGTGACATCCACGTAATACATCATTTTGAAGATATGTGATTATTTCATTTCATAGGTCACTTTGAACAACCTTTCTTTTCACTATTATCACTTAATAAGCATTCACCCTAGAGCTGTAATATATAAAATTCCCTAAATCAGTAAATAGAATTGTGATTTTTAAAGGTCTGTTTGAACCAGAAGAGAAAGGATTGATTCCAGCTATGATCAGTGAGCCTGAATTATATCATATGCTGGGGAAAGGCATGCAAATGAATGAATTAAATTAGGAGCACAAATCTCTTCTTAAATCAGCATTTTTGACTGTCAGAACCTTTACTAGAGTGCATTATTCTTAATAGACTGTGATTTGTATCAAAGTAGGACAATAAATCTGTTTATTGAAATTTATTTGCTGCTTGTTGTTTGGTTGTTCTGGCTTTGTACAATAGAGCAAGCAGGGCTGGTAATTCCACAAGGTGCATGCCACTTTTGTACAAGATCACAAACGCTCTATAGACCAAGGACTGATTAACATGAAGATGAGATCAAATTCTGCATTCACTATTTCACTTTGCAGTGATTCACAGAAAGCACATGAAGGCTTCTGGGCACACCAGCAATGGAATAATCTAAAAGTCTTCTCTTTCATGGCCTAAATAAAAGGATGCTTACCGACTTTGGTCCTCAGAGTAAAATCTCTTATCTGAACTTCAGCCTCATGCACTTTAATTCTGTATTATCTGTAGTAATCTCATCCATCTTCCTTCTCACTTTACTTCATAAAAGCAATTTAATGACAGGCTCGTGATATGTTGATTACAATTTGACATTAGAGGGTTTCACATTTTATAAGCTGATTTAAGCGCAAGGCTTTTTGTTTTGTGTTCCCTAGCCATCAGGGGTAAACATGCAAGAAGAAGAATTGAAATATAAATCACAGTCTGCACCACTGGACCCCCCACAGACCCCTCTGAAAGACAAAAAAAAAGGAAAAGAAAAAGTTGTTTTGACCTTGTCTTGGCTTGCATGTTTTCAGCAGGCTTTAATAATCTCTTTCACTTTTTATAAAATACGTCTGAATTCTACATAGAGGTGAACTGGTGAAATATAAAATGGTCACACGGCTTTATTAAGAAATATATATTAGAAGACATTAGAAAAGAAAGATCCATTGGAATTTCAATATCTTATGCCTCCTAATTTGAGAGAATATCGAATGAAGACATGGTCATATTTGCTTAGAAAATCAAATGGCCCATTTATAAAAGGCAAGACACTTTTTATGCTTTTTACAACTTTTCTGTTTTAATTTCTGTTCTCTACCCTTAGCATTATGAATTTAATGCCTCTTCTGCTACCAGAAGTGATAAGGCCCACCTATATTAGCAGAACATTAATCAGTGATTATAAGTCATTTAGGAGATGCAGAACATTCTGTACATAGTTGTACTCCATTATGATCATTTGAACTCTCTCGGTCTGACCAGCATGCACAACATTGGTGCCAGTGACATGCTATTATCAAGCTGCTCTTGGCTCAAAGTTGAACCTCCCCCTTTTTCTTGGTTTTTCACCAATGCTGATCAATTCTTAAAAGCAGTTTATTAGCTCATGCAAATTCAGTCAGTTTATCTCTGAGAAAGGCACAAAGACAGAGCAGTGGAGGGAAGATATTCTTGTCCACAGTTGGTGCAGGAACAATTGGATGTCCATATTCAAAAGTATGAATCTAGACACAGACTTTGCATAAATCAAAAATTAAAACCCTTACAACTCAGCAGTAAGAAACAAACAAGTTAATTTAAAAATGAGCAAAAGTGCCCTGGCTGGTGTGGCTCAGTGGATTGAGAGCCAGCCTGTGAACCAAAGGGTCACCAGTTCAATTCCCAGTCAGGGCACATGCCTAGGTTGCAGGCCAGGTCCCCAGGTGGGGGCATATGAGAAGCAACCACATATTGATGTTTCTCTCCCTCCCCTTTTCCCTTCCTTCCCTTCTCCCTGAAAATAAATAAATAAAGTCTTTAAAAAAAAAAAGTTCTAAAATATGAGCAAAAGACATGAATAGATACTTTACTAAAAATATGCAAGTGGAAAAATACACAAATTAAAAAGATAGTCAACATCATATGTCAGTAGAGAATTGCATTTAAAACAAGATATCACCACATACCTGTTAGAATGGCCAAAAACTAATGACACCATTACTGGAGTGATATGGAGCAACAACAGCTCTCACTTACTGCTTGTAAGAATATAAAATGGCACAGCAATTTTGGAATATAATTTTGCACTTTCTTACAAAGTTCGACAGTTTTACCACACAATTCAGCATTCAGGTTCCTAGGTATTTATCCAACTGAATTGAGAACTTATGTCCGCAGAAAAGCCTAAAGAGGAATTTTTACAGTTTTATTCATAATTTTCAAGAACAGGAAACAAACAAGATGTCCTTCAATTGGTGAATAAGAAACTAGCATGTCTGTGGGGTGGAACACTTCAGCAATAAAAAAGAACAAATGAGCTATGTAAAAAAACAAAACAAAACATGGATGAATGTTAAATGCGTATTTTTTTTTTAATTTAAATGCATATTTTTAAGGAGCGAACAGCCTGAAAAGGCTACATACTGTAGAGTTCAAATTACATGCATTCTAGTAAAGACAAAACCACAGAGGTGGTAAAAAGATCAGTGGTTAGCAGAGGTTTGGGGATAATAAGGGTCAGTAGGTAAAGCACAGGTGATATTTTTAGAGAGATGAAATTATTTTGTATGCTATTATAACAGATAATAAATGACACCCTACATTTATCAAAACCCATAGTGCTTTACATCTCAAAGATTGAACCTTTATGTGCAAACTTTAAACAGCCCCTTAGAAGATCCAAGGAATGCTAGGATGGAATCTAGCAATATTTCACATGTATGAAACTGTCTGCCTAAAGGTGGGTGGGAGGAAAAGTGTTGATAAGTGACTCTGGAAATAAATGGAGTCTGTAAGACTAAAGGCAAAATGAACTGTACATAAGCACTGTATATTCCAGTTGATAAAGTTGTTTTTCATGGGGTTACTGGTTAATAATTATGAAACCACTGCATATGTATAAAATAGTTGAACAGTCAAGTCAATGCGTGGTGGGAGCCAGATTTCTCACTGTTGTAGTAAGAGGTTACAGATAAGTAAGGGACGATGGCTAGATTGATCTATTTGGTAAATAATTAGAACTGGGGGCATATAGATATTTACAGATGTATGTACATGCAAGGCTTAGAATACATCCATGTACTTCCTACTGTGTTAGCTAAGAGGGCCTAGAAGTAATGAAGTCCTCCATAGGAGCAATAACTACATCTAACACTCAGATCTTCATTTGTAATGCCATTTTTCATGAAAGGAACCAGAGCTTGTTGAAGAAATGGCTATTTCTAGGACTGGGGCAAGAATTTTATGAGATAATTGTGGAGCATCTTGCACTGCAAAGGAGTAAGAAAGAACTAAAAAAAAAAAAAATAGATCCACAATAATGGGGATATGTTAAAGGGATACAAGAACCAACTCAAAGATTCTATGAACAATAAAATAAAGTGGTATTGGTTTATTGCCTAAAGTATAAAATAGCTGTGAGTAAAGTTATAAATAAATTTGGATTATATAAATAAATGGGAGAGAATGGACAAATCTGTGCAGTAGAATTCCAGATCATTTATGAAGGTACTCTGCTCTCAGGAAGGTGGAACATACTTCCCCTCTCCTTAATTTTGGGGTACATGCATAGTGGGTTTGTCCAATGAGAGCACAATGGAAAGGGAGACAAGGAGTAACTTCAGAGTGAAGAAACCATTAAAACACCACCTCAGCCAGATGATTAAGGTTAATTATGTTCCTTAGCTATGATGTGACAAGAATGGCACTTTACCTCTATGATCTTATTCCTAGAAAACTGTAACTGAAGTCTAATCATGGGAAATACATTACACAAAGACACTGGACAAAATCAGCTGAGGCGCAGTGTATAAAATACTTGACCATTACTTCTCTAAACTATCAAGGGGCCATTACAAACAAGAACTTGTGATAAACTGTCACATCCAATGGAAGTCTTAGGAGACATGATGAGTCATATTAAATGTGGTATCTTGGATTGGATCCTAGAAGAGGAAAAGGGTATTAAGTTAAAAACTAAGAAACCTGAATAAAGTGTGGGTTTCAGTTCTAACAGCGTATCAGTAGTAGTCCAGGAATTGTGACAACCCTCTATACAAATGGATAATGTTCATTACAGTGGAAACTAGACACAGGGTTATATGGGAATTCTGTAATGTCTTCACAGTTTTCTTCGTAGATTTAAAACTACTCTAAATACAAAGTTTGTTTATTTTTTAATAGCCATACACTTGATGAGGATCAGGGTGCAGGACCCAGAAGGAAGCATTATTTTCTGTGTGAAAGTGTTTGGGCAAAGTTAGGCTTGTGTTGAGGGTGGGTTGGGAAGGAGGGGAGTTTCAGGGTCATTTCCTCAGTGTGTTTACAACTTAGACACTGTCAGGTTTTGAAAAGAGTGATTGTCACGCGGACACTGGAGCCTTTGATGTGGTTGTTGCTAAGTCCCTAGCGGGTCAGTATTCCCTCTGTTAATATCTGTGGAGCATCAGAGGTCTGTCTGATACTAAGGGACAATATCTGTCCTGCTTGTTAGTGAGTGTTGACTAAACAGCTCCAGAACAATACTCCCTTCTCCCAATTTATATCTTTTCTTTTCACCTGGTTGTATTAAGGGTGACACTTAATGTGAAAGACCATGAGAGATAAAGGACTACATATATTTTTCCTTTAAATAGGAGTAAAGGAAATATTCATCATAGGATCGCTTTTGAGAGACACCCACTTCAATATTTTCTTTGATTTTAATGTTCTGCTTTTTATCTCCCACCCCCAAATCTATAGAGAATAAAAGTTTTATGAAAAGGTAGCCAACCAAGATTTTGCCTACTATAACCAGGTGCAGCTCAGGGCTCATGTCTTGCACTGTCAAAGGTGCTAACAGGCTGTGCTGACAGGACTGAGGCATCATGAGATGATGGTCTTCCTGCCTGTTGCCAGGACAGCTGATGCTGCCTTCCCGGCCTGGAGGAACCCAGCTAAACATGATGTTTCTCTGTCTCTGGGGATTGTGTGCTGTGATCTCTCTATCCGCACATATTCCTGATTTTCCCCCCATTGCAGCAGGTGCCAGAGGGTTGCTACATAGATCTGTAGGGTTGCTAAATCTTAGGTCTACAAGGGAAACAGCGAGTGGCTATCTATACAGGATAGAATATAACGTGCTTCTTTAAGAGTGTATATGGAAAGAATTCATAAATACAGATTAAAATATGAAGGATGTAATGGTGTCAGAATGGGATGATGTGGTACTTCTTTGTAAGCTGTGAAGACCCATGGAAATAGAAATTAACATCAATAAATGCCAAAGAAATGCCTTGGAGCATTTCAGTTTGTCAGTATGAGAACAAATTACAACTGTATCAAGTTTAAATTTTCATGATTACAAAGAGGCTTTGCATTTACTAATATATCTACCAATAACCTAAAATCTGCTCCTATGTTCCATTAGAACCACTGGTAACAAGAGTGATTCTTACTTTAGAGGGAATTTGGATCCTGGCCTCTTGGCTCTATGTCCTTGAGGAGCTCTTTCCTTTCTGTCTCCACCTTTAAGATGAAGATAATAACCTGCAATCTCTCAAATTTTTGTAGTGGTTAATCATACTAGTCATAGAGCTTTTTATTTTGTGACTTCACATGTGGCAGTTCAATTCATGATCATATAAAGAAATTAGTAATTAGTAATTTTTTCCTAAATCATATTTTAAAATGGCAAATAAAAATTAAAAATCCTCAAAGTAGATGCTTAGTCTGTTGAAAATATGTAGAGTATTTTAAATTTTGTAAAGGCAATGTATATTATATAATATCAGTGTACTTGATCCTCTATATTTACTCTAACAATCTAAATCTAATAAGTTAAAGAGAGATTTGAGAATTATGTTTGGGTCACCTGGATGCAGATTTAAGTTGGGTCTTTTAATTACGTTCTGATAAATAAATATTTTTCTATCTATGAAGAGCTAAGTCTGAGGAAACTTGGATCTCGTTTATCTTTTTTCATGCTTACTATGTATTAAAAATATTGTAGTATAATTAGCTTAGGGTTGCTTCAGTATTTCTTGAAGTGTATTTTATGGGGCTCTACACATGTGATGATAATTGGCGTTTTATAGAAAGAACACAGGAAAAGCAGTTTTAAGCCCAAACATGTTAGAAAAATATTAGGTGCCATATCAATTTCCTTCCTTTATTCCCTCCTTCCTTTCTTCCTTCCTTCCTTTCTTCTTTCTTTCATCCCCTCCCCTCCCCTCTCCTCTCTTCTCCTCTCCTCTCTTCTCCTCTTTCCTGGAACTCAGAGTCTTTATTATGCTCCTGCCATATCCAGGAAGAGAATTTAGTATTTGAAATTCCCCTGCCTAACTTGACCTGGGAGTCTTCCTTCAGTGCACATCTTTTTTTTTTTTTTTTTTTTTTTTTAGTTCTATTTTATTTTTTTAAAGATTTTATTTAATTATTTTTAGAAAGAGGGGCAGAGAGAGAGACAGAGAGGGAGAGAGACATCAATGTATGGTTGCGTTTCACTTGCCTCCAGCCACAGACCTGACTGGAGACCGGTTTGCAACCTTGTTATGTGCCCTGGCTGGGGAATCAAACCTGCGACCTTTGGGTTCGCAGGCCAGAACCTTATCCACTGTGCAGTGTACATCTTGTAGGCTCAGAATGCTGAGGAATATATTTTTGGTGGATTAAAAAAAAAAAAAAAAAAAAAAAGCTTAAATAATGAATAAAATGTTATATAAAACTCAGGGTTAATGAAGTATATTTCACTTGATATTTTTGTGCATCCTTACACTGGTGATGGTTTCTTCTTGCTAACTAATTTGGGAAGTTAAATGGAAATCAAGCCTTAAATGAAAAGATAGACATCCCAGGTAGGGTACATGGAAGAATGAAGTGGAAATCAGGACTTTCAGGATGCAGCACCGAGTAGCCCCTATGTCCTTCCTCAGATCTATGAAATTCTTCCTTAGCATAAATTCCTTCTTTCAGTGTTCTATAAAATCAGTAGTTGGTTTATGTCATGCTAAATTTAAGTCTGGTGCTTCAAGGATACAGATTGGTATGAAATCAATTCTAAGTCTCCATTTCCAAAACTAAGACTGTTTGCATTGAATTACACTATTTCTTTGTGATAGTCATCCCGAGTAGTAATACCAGCAACTAAAATGCTTGGGGACTTGAATTGAGTATTTTCTGCTTAGATTCACTGCACTGTCTCTCTCTAACCTACACCAAAATGTCATGTGACAAAGAAAGGGGAATGACCATATTTTCATGGGAATCTTTTCTAGTAAAAAAGAAAACTTGATTAAAATTCTTAATCTGAACCTGAGAGAAAGGAGAGTGTCATTTAGTTAGGCATAATTATACCTCCACTGATGTTGTAGGAAGTGATTGGAAAATCACTTTCAATGCGCAAACATGTAATGTAAATACATTGAAGAAACCTGACTCTTCAAGTCTTTTCAAGTCTTTGGGACACTCCAACCTCCTCTTGAGCTTTCTGGTTTATTTGACTTGCATTTCTGTGCCCTACCCCCACACTACAACTTCACCTGATTACCATTTCATATGACAGTTGCTGATATTTGTTTATACATCACATAGCCTCAAAATCTGAGGAATTGTATGTAATTTTAGCACCTTGCACAAGGCTTTTTTGATTGTTTTATGAAATGTGGGTAAGTTTAGCTTGAGGGTATTTTTACATTCTTTACTAATTAATATCTGACTGGTCCGTAAATATCCTCCCTTTCACTTTGTCTGGATCATTGTTTCTCTAGAGCATCTCTCTTATATAGTAGATATTAGTCACACGTGGCTATTTAAATTGAAACCTAAATTAATTGCTATTAAATAGAATTAAAAACTAATTTTTAAGTCACACCGGCTCCATTACAAATGCTCAGTTAGTACATGTGCTTAGTGGCTACTGCTTTGGACAGGGCAGATACAGAACATTTGTTTTATCACAGGAAGTTTTATTGGAATACAATTCTAATGATTGAGTCATGATTTCTCTAGGTTGATCCAAGCAGTTAACATTCATGAAATCTACTAGCTTGTGCTATCTCATGTCATACTACTGTTGTTAGCTTTGAGTTCTAAGTACTTTGACTTCTAAGGTTGTGAAAGCTTTCTACTGGTGCGTAATGTATTTTCAGGTTGTTAATTAAGATGCTTTAATTCCAGCTTAAAGAGCTCTTGTCACTCTTTGGTGATGCCCTAATTTTTTAAAAAGGCATAGATTTTTCACCCAGTTGCCCCTCTGAAAAACTGCATTTCACTGTGGAATATACAAAATAATTTACTAAGTTTCTGTCTGTTGTCCAGTCTCTTTCTTTTGAGTTATACTTTGTAATTTGCTAATGTTGCTATTTAGACTTTCCAAAGAGCAATTATATTGAGTAAAAGTAATTAAGAATTTTTTTTTTTTTTTGGTTTTACCTTTTATCTCCTCCTTCCCCATCTTTCCACTTCTAAAATATTATGACTAAGAAGAACTAATTACGCCATTATCTCAGACCCTGTGATAACCCCACAGTACAGACTCAGGTGATCATTTGCAGGCAAATAGCAGGAGGCTCACCCTATTCAAAACTCCATATTCTCCTGTTTAGGAATTCAGATGACATTGATTTTATGTTTAACAAAGCATTGTGTCTGGCTTAGCTTTTCTCAGTTAGTATGTGGACATTGGTGTACTGTGCCCTGATTATCTAGATGCTAAAGCTTCATATTAATTAGCTCTTTGAGAAATGATGAGGGTTTGTTAACATGTGTCATTAATACTGCTGAACTCTTTGGATAAGTTGACATAGTGTCATCATTACAAAAGATAAAATTTGAAGATGTATTTGTGGAGCAGCTAACAATGGATGTTAGAACAATAGCTCAGGATTCTTTGGTGGTTCACTCATTATGCAGCCCCATTTTCTCATTCAGTCAGTCAACCCATTTTTCTGAAGGTTTACTACCTGCTAGGTACTATGTTTTCCACTGGGATGATTCAAAGGCAAGAAGAAGTAATGGCAGTAAAGGAGAGTGAGTATCATGGTGAGGAGAGAAGTGCAGGGTCTATTCCATAGGTCTATGACCTGTGCATCTTAAAAGAGGATCCAGTTGATTTAATGTCCTGCTGTCACTGTCTGGAGGTCCTTAAGATTTTGAACAAGAGGCCCTGCATTTTCATTTTGTACTGGGCCTCGCAAATTATATAGCCAGTTCTGGGGCAATGTTGTGGTGGGAAATAGAAGGGTTACTTAATTTAGATATGGAGGATTTGGAAGGCATCCTAAAGAACTTGACATTTGCCTTAAGATATGAAGGAGGAATACCTGGTCAAGCAAAGGAGAATGGTAGAGAAAACCTCATCACAAGCTGTAGGTGTGTAGGGCAGAGTGATAACCCTAAAGGTGAGTGTCATTGAACTAGAATGCCTCCATTTTCATCTTAGAAATTCCCCCATCTTGTGGGTGTATTGCCTTTCTTCAAACAGGGGTCTGTAAGACTGTTGCTATTATAATGTCTGACTCTTTTTTTAGGCACAGGTTACAACCCAGTTGTTGGCAGGGTAGTTGGATCATCCTGAGGCATACGACAAAGAGGACTTTCTTCCTTCCAGGGTTCAGAGCACCTTCATTTCTCCTTAGCTCCAGCAAATGATAGCTAGAACTTTTAATTTTGTCAAAGAGTAAGAAATCTGAGTCTTGATGGGAAAACTTTTCATTTTCTATATAATATAAAACATTTACCTATACTTCTGCCTTAGCAAAACACACCTGTCTGTTGGCCACATGTAACCTTGCTGCCAGTGTGTGAGCCCTGAATTCCTTTTTCCCAACAGGAACTAAAAAGTTTCTTTCACTTCTTTACAGATGTAGGTTTCTTCTACAGAGGTCTAATATTTTTTTCTATTCTCAAAAGATAATCTTTACTTCAGGTATGACATCATCCTTTTTCATAGGTTACTTGTTTAAAAGCAGAGACCTTGATACCTCATACCACTTACAAAAATTAATATGGATTAAATTATTACTAAATTACTAAATACAACTGCTAACACCTAAACTCATAAAGGAAAACATAGGGGTAATTCTTGATAACTTTGGAATTGGCAATTGATTCTTACATATGATACCAAAAGCATAGGCAAAAAAATCAAAAAAACAAATCAAAAAAACTTATCAAAAGATAAGTTAGACTTTATTAAAAATTTTTAAAAACGTGTGTGCTTCAAAGGACACCATCAAGAAGGTGAAACACAGCTTACATAATGAGAAAACATTGTATTGTATCCAAAATATATACAACTCAAAAAGAAGACAAACAACTCAAATGGGCAAAGAACTTAACAAACATTTCTCCAAAGAATATAAACAAATGGCCAACAAACCTGAAAAAATGCTTAACATCAATAGGTATTATAGAAGTTCAAATTAAAACCACAGTGACATACTATTTCATATCCACTAGGATGGTTACAATTAAAACAGCAGATAATAACATGTGTTGGTAAGGAGATAGAGAAATTGGAACCATCACTTTGTGGCTGGCAGAAATGTTAAGTGGTATAGCCACTATGAAAAACAGTTTGGTAGTTTCTTAGAAAGTTGGAATTACTGTATCAATCCTCAGTTCTGCTTCTGAATATATACCGAAAAATATTGAAAAGAGATACGTAAAGAAATTCTTGCACACACTTGTTCATAGCAGCACTGTTCACAATAGCCAGAACATGAAAATAACCCCCCAAAATATATCAGTGGATGAGTAGATAAATAATTTGTGGAATATATAAGATGTAATATTATTCAACCACAAGGAAGAAATGAAGTTCTGGTACATGCTAGACACAAAAGATCATATACGAGTATTATATGATGGCATTTATATGAAACATCCCAAATTAATAAATATAGAGACAGAAAACACAATGATAGTTGCCAGGAGCTAGGAGAAACAGGAAATGGGAAATAATTGCTAAATGGGTTTTACCTTAAGGTGATGAAAATGCTTTGAGACTAGTAGAGGTAATGGTTGCACAATACTATGAATTCATAAATGTCTCTTTGTTGTTTACTTTAAAATGTTTAATTTCATAATTTGAATTTTTCCTCATTAAAAAAAATTAATAAACCTTGAACTCAAGTAGACTTGTAATGATATACCTGTTTGTGGGGGGAAATGGATAATTAAATAGGCTTATCCATTAAAAGGTGGTTTGCAGATTATCTATTTATAAACATCTGCCCAAAACTAAGTACAGTATTGTATAGAAGTAATAATTGTTGTGAGTCAGATAAATACAGAAAATAATAGTTTTTGTCCAGTGTTTAATCTTGCAGGATTTTGGCAAAAGGGGCAAAGCTGTTTTATCTTTTATTTTCACAGCTTGGGAACTAATTCTTGATACAACAAAGATCCATTTAAAAAAGATTATCTATTTATTGGCCCAGACCAGTGTGGCTCAGCTGGTCAGGCTTTGTCCTCCAAAGCCAAGGGTCATCAGTTCAATTTCCAGTCAAGGCACATACCTAGTTTGCGGTGTGGTTCCCATTTGGGTCACATACAAGAGGCAACTGATTGATATTTCTGTCTCACATCAATGTTTCTTTCCCTCTCTTTCTCTCTCTCTAAAAATAAATAAATAAAAGCTTAAAATGATCTATTCATTGAATGATTATCTGAAGTTTGTTCATTTGCTCATGTCAATTAGTCTAAGTGTTGGGATTACTGGTGAGTTAGACATGGTCTTTTTAGTAAAGCAACTTGTAAAGATCATTCCAAATTGATACCCCATGTGAAATGCATTCAAAATTGCAAGAGATGAAACAGAACCAGATACATGAATACAATGACTAGACCTTCAGTAAGCAAAGGGGAGGGGGCTGGGGGAGGAGGAGGCAAAGAAGGGGAGCAGTTAGCCAAGGAACTAGCATGGAGGAACTATGGACATGGACAACAAATGGGATTGACTTTGTGGGGAGTGGGTGGGTGGGGAAGGGGGCAGAGGGGAAGAAAAGGGGGATATATGTAATACAACAACAATAAAATTAAATTTTAAAAAAATTGCAAGAGATGAAAATGCAAATCACACTAACTTGAGCAAATTAGAGAAGTTATTCACTCAGATGTAACGAGGACACCTAGCTTCATACATGGATGCATTTAGGGACTCAGATATTGTCAGATATTTCTGGCCATCCCTCAACTTTGTTTTTTGTGATATCTTTATTACGTGGAAGATTTTTCTTGTATAATGACTAAGAAGATCATTGCCTACATGCCTATCACCATGCCTACATCCAACTATTTTATTAAATGACTTTCAAAAACCTCTCTCTCTCTCTTTTCCAAAAGCTTTGACAGAAATATATCAACTCACATAGGTGGGATGAGATCAGGTGATGGAATATTCAGTTTGATCACATGTTTGTGCCTAAAAAACTCCCTCTCAAATTAGATAGACTAAAATCAAGCCAAAAAGAAAACTAAAAAGATTCTCCCACAGAAAAATCAGATAGGCTGGATAATCAGAAACAGTGGATGTTTATTCTACGTAGCATTGTAATTTCTGGCATATGTTTACTGCATTTTTTTTTTTTTTCATTTGAGGCAAATTTACAGATAAGTGCTGTTAAGTTACTCCTGTTTGCATTGCTATTCTTTATTCTCCACTCTAGAAGTTGCTTTTTCCCCCTTTTACTGTTCTTAAGTTAAAATCCGGGTGACCATGTGGACCTAAGTTTTTCTAACAGCTCAGATTTCTGTTGAATGTCACCAGGAAGGCTGGTTTCTTCTCACTACCCAGACTTTGCCTCCTGAGGGTGTGTAAAACTCCCCACTGCCACTGACATTTTATTGATCTAAGACATGACTTTCTTGAAATGTACTGAGGAGCATCCTAACCTTTGATGGAAGAACATGGATAGTGATGTTTTTAAGGGACTTAATATTTTTCTGTTTTTCAGTTGAGTTGCAAAGATTATCTGCCTTTGGGTGTAGTTTATCAATTTAAAAGAGAGATTACCACAGCAAATCATTTTTAAAGTTTAAAAAATATATATTTTGCCTCCTCACCCATTAAAACAATGAACAGTGTGTAAAATTTTTAGAACAGCAGTTTTGCAGCTACTCCCTCTTCCTCCTGCCCTGTAAGTGATGCATATTTGTCCCCATCTTATTTGTGGGGTTCAGAATAATCACACTGTTTTTAAGGCTATTACAATACTCCCAAATATGACTGAGATTCTTTACATCTTCATTTTGTTTCATTAGAACTTCTGTTTATCTTTTGATTTAGGTTTGTGAAATGGGAAAGGTGAGGAGAGGGATAGTGTGGGCTGACATGTCTGCATGTTTTTCCATGATTTTGGTACCCATCATTTTGGGATGTCTTCCCATTAGCTGAGCACATGCTCATCTGTAGGATTTTTCTCGTTTATCTTAAGAGAAGCCAGTGACAATGTAGGTCATCCACGCACTTTTACCCTGTGTTCAAAGAACCCTCCAACTGTGTTTAAGTGCTCCTGCAAGGGCTTGAAACTGGGCAGTGAAGAGCATCTCACATCCCGGTCCCAGTGTGTCAAGTCAGTGTTTGAGGTTTGATGTCTGCTGGGATTTTCAGCTCTTTCACCCAAGAACTTTAAACAGGATTCACTAGAGCGAAGAAGAAAAGGAAGCCATCTGCAGAGGCTTGAGTGCTGCAGCAGAAACAATATCAGTTGTTGCAGAAATAACGTTCTGCCTTTTAGCTTCACTGTATGGTACCATTGACAAGTCACAGGATATATACTGTTAGTTGCCCAACATTAAAAAAAAAAAAAAAAAAAGCTGACATTGATGAAATACAGGATAATGTTCCCAATCTCACTTTTCAAAAGGACTCTTTTTTTTGTTTTGTTTTGTTTTATCTTTCTTAAAAGAGAAGTCAATAATCTAACCACATGAATTAGTTGATTTTTCTGCTTCCTCCCTTGATGCCCTCATTCCTATCTGGGTCAGCCTCTGGCAGGAAGGCCATGGGCACCTGCTTCTCCAAGATCATTTGTGGTGGGGGGCGGAGTAGTCTTCTTCTTTGAGTCCTGAGGAGATATGCCTGGGTGGTCCTTCATCGTGGAGTTGGCAAGCACAGGTCATTAGCCATTAGCTTGATGGCAGTGATCCGTTGACAAGAGCCTTGCACTATCAGAGTATTCATGAAACCATTAATAGACAACATACTTGAAAATGAAGGGTAAAGCCTGCTCCATGTATTAGATTAATAATATCAGCCTAAAGGTCACAGAGAAAGGGTGGAAGATATGTCTCTGGAGGGATGAAACTTGTCAGTCTTTTGTCTTATTCTTTTTTACATGGTATTGTATTTTATTGTTCAATTACTCTTATCCCAGTTTTTCCCCCATTGCTTTCTCCCTTGCCCTATCCACTACCCGGCTCCCACATGTCGATGTCCATGGGTCCTTTATACTTGTTCCTTGACTAGACCCTTGTTCTTCTTTCCTGCTTCCCTCTGGTCACTGTCAGTTTTTCTCTTTGCTAGACCCCTACCTGAAAGCCAGTGAGCACTGACCTGTTTTGGGAACCTCTATGATCATAATTACCAAAATGAGAAAGAAATTTCTAGTTCATCATAGGGACTTGATTATCTCAGGAAGTCTTGATAACAGTTTTAAGTTGCTGTAAATGTTAATAGGTAGAGTAGGAATCTGAGTGTTCTCCATTTTCATGGTGGAATATGCAACAGAAGAAAATGGTTTGCCATGATATTCATAAAGATTGCATACTTATTAATAACTCAGAAAAATGCAACATTATTACTCACTGTCCTTTAGAAGTGTTGCCATGTCCAAGTCATGAGTCATGAGTCCTATACTTGTAATTAAACCAATTTCTACTGGTTAGAAAACATGGGGTATATTTTCTATATTTGAGGAAGAGCAAGCAGTCTCAAAGGAACATTAATATAGTGGCTGGACTCTTAGCCACACTGACAAAGTTAACCTCTGCTGTCTTGAGACAAAGGTAAAGATAGTTTTTATAGGTCCTTCCTTACTGCTCTTTCTCTTCTCTGTTTATCACCCCTTTGAAAAATGGTGGTGTATTGCCTTGCATGCTCCCCTGGATAAAATGGAAACCTAGTCAGTTAGGCAAATTAAAAACAAAAATATGTTTGTTGTTTTATTTTTACTTTTAGAGGAAAACCCAGGACATGAAGGCAAAACATTTTTTATTTCTGACTGTAAATTTCTAGCATGTTGAAAGATGTCATGGGATGGTCATGAAGTCCAGGTTCTGGAGGTTGGTTGCTTTGGGTTCAACTTTGTCTTTGCATAACCCTGAGACTTAATTTCCTCCTCCTTACGTTGGGGATAATGAAAGTGTCTTATGCTAAGAGTGAGTATGAGGATTACATGAGAAAGGCCATGGGCAGTGCTTAGCATAGCACTTTGTATGTTGTAAGCACTGAACACACATTGAACTTGTGTTTATACTGAATACAATTATGCCTGAAAGCTTGAAACAGCAACCAAGAACAGGTGTACTTTCCCATTCTTATGTGATTTATGTGAGGTTTTCAACTTTACCCAGGCATAATTGGGCTGTAGTTTGTACCCTATGACTTTGTAACTTACCCCTAAATCTTTGCTCAAAAATACATTTTCCATTCCTTATACTCCTGTGGAATGCTTCTCTCTTTCTATTCAGGTATTACTAGATAACATTTTTAAGCCAGCCCAAGTTATGGAGGGCTGAATCCTTACAACAGACACCAGCCGAAACCAGCCACTTCTGTTAGTTTTAACATTTTGTTGAAAGATTATAATGTTGAAAAAGAAGCTTTTCTGTGGTGAGTGTTGAGATAAATTGACTTTTCATGTCTGTGAAGTGGGTTTTTACTAAGCAGTAGACAAGAAGAACAAAGTAGATGTATATTTATGGACATAGAAAGATGCCCAAGATATTAAGGCAGCAGGTAGTCCTCTGTTCACCAAGGAGATCTCTGAGTAGTGGGATCCACATCTTTCATGTTCTACCCTTCTGTGCTATTTGAGATTTCTACCAACAATATGTATTTTATGGTTTCTGAGGGTATGCATATTTATATTTTAGTCCTTGTAAGCATTGAGTGAGGAACACAAGTGAATTTCTTTAAGGAGAGGAGAAGAGGCAGAGGGAGTGCTATTTTATTTCCCTTATTTGAGCCAAAATAGGTTTCCTTACAGTTTCATTTGATATGCTTAGTGACAGACTACTAAGCCTCTTGCAAAATATTATGGTCTCTTAAGTCCTAGCACCTACCTATAATAAGTGGGAAATAAAATCTCTTATGACAATGAGCTCTATGAACTCTCCATTTCTGGAAATGACATTAATGGTGTTCCCTACATGGCTCAGTGGCTGCAACTCATCTTTTGTTTCCATTTTTTAATACTTGAGTAATTTTAGCACTTTCCAAATGGTAGTTGTACTGAAGACACTAGAGATTTAAGGCTGTTGGTGAATCAGCGAAGACCTAGAAAGTGTTCTGAGTGGGATCCAGGACATGGAAGTAATAGGGTAGACACCGAGACAAGAAATTCATTCACTGAGCAAATGCTGAAAGAGCCTCAGCCCCTCATGAGGGGAGCCTCAGCCCACACCATGAGCATCACCATCTTCCTGACAGAGGGGGCTTTCCTGGTAAAGTGGAGGTCAGAGTCTGCTGTCCCTGACTGGCTTACTTGACTCATTCAGGTTATCCGCCTAGTTGTGAAATTATTTGCAGATCTGATTGCTGTTCTGAACTTCCTATGAACTTAAGAACTTAAATTAAACTGGAATAAATCTTGCTTTTGTTCAGTGGTCCTGTACAACATTTCACACTAGTGGGTTGTTTTTATCTGGGTCATCGGCCCTAGAAAACTGGAGTTTGGCACACCAAAATGACAGAGGGATAGGGAAGTCTGAAGAGTTGGATCAACATGACAACATAATTGGATCACAAAAAAGGTTGGCAAATTGTACCCTTCAATTGTACCCTTGTTTTAATTTTTTGTTGTTGTTGATTTTAGAGAAAGAGAGGGGGAGAAAGGGGGAAAGAGAGAAAGAGGGGGGTGGGGGAGAGAGATTTGTTGGTCCATCTAAGCGTTCTTTGGCTGATTCTTATATGTGCCCTGACCAGGGCTTGAACCCACAGCCTTGGTGTATTGGGATGATGCTCTAACCAACTGAGCTACCTGGTCAGGGCCTGGCTTGTTGCTTTAAATGTGCTGCCCCAGAGCAGAGGCGGAGCAGCACCAACACAATGCTGGAAAGCCCATCACAGGGGTAAGTTAAGATTGCTAAGCACTTCTGGAGGCCAAATAATTAACTTGAATGTTCTATAGAAATGCTCTTCTTTCTAATCTTTTTTTTTTTTTTTTAACCAATTACCTTCAATAATGATGGCAAGTCAGCATCTCCCCCTGACTGCCTAAGAGATTATAATGTCAAATAGCCTTTGTAATGTCTTTTGTATCTTAATAAACCTGTCAGCTGAGATTACATTATTTCCTAATTTCCATCAGGAAACATGGGATGGCACATCTGGGCAAAGATGCTGGGTGATGGTCCATGTTTTTAGGTTGGAGGCATCTGCCATATCCCAGCAGGGCCATGCTGCATGGGAACACTCACAAGGAACCGGGCTCCCTTTTTCATTTTCATTTTTATTTATTTATTTTTAATGAATCGATTCTTCTACTTTTTTATTTTTTAATTTAATTTAATTTTTAAAAGATTTTATTATTTCCAGAGAGAGAGGAAGGGAGAGAGGCAGAGAGGGAGAGAAACATCAATGTATGGTTGCCTTTCACCTGCCTCCAGCTAAGGACCTGGCTGGAGACCTGCTTGCAACCTGGTTACGTACCCTGGCTGGGACTTGAACCAGCGACCTTTGGGTTCGCAGGTGGTTCCTTATCCGCTGTGCCACCAGCCAGGGCCAGGCTCCTTTTCTTAATTAGGGCTTGGCTGACACCTGGATAAACTTTGTATGCTGTCAGGTGTTAACAACCTCTTACCTTCTCCTTTACTAGAACTTTCCCTGATGTTCTGATTATTTCGCTAACGTCCATCCTGCCCAGTGATCAATTTCCCCAGAGTCTAACATGGTGGCATTTTGTGTGGGTGTTCAAAAATGTTTCAATAACCTTCCATTCACTACTGACTGAAGTATGTGTTATCTGAGGATTGTGCCCAGACCCAAGAAAACTACATAAGAATTTAGAGCTCTCTATGGTAACTGTATTTTTGAAAAGTTCTGAATCCTGCTGTAAGAACAAGTTGTGAGCCTGAGTTCTTCCCTCATAGGAAAGATTCCATTGGGCCTTGTGGTTGAGCTATTTCCCTTAGATGAAAATTCCAGTTATGATTTGGGTCTCCCATATGCAGGGAGGCACAGGAGGACCTTCCAGTTTGGAGTTGTGAACAAATTCACTGAAAACACAGGAAGTGTGTTTTCAGAAGTGTATAGACGAGAGAGGAATACAGTGTGGAGGCTAACAGTGCCGGCTCTAGAGTCACTCCTGGGCGTGAATAATAACTTCTAGTATTAAATTTTTAGACAGTTTCCCATCTATTAAGTGTATGTTAGGATGAAATAAAACTGTGTGTTAAGCATACAGTAGGGCATTTGACCAATACAGAGCACTCAACAACTAGGGGAGAAAGCCAAAATCACCACTATTATGAGTCTTACGATCATTTGATTTTCTAAATACTTTGGGAAACTGAGTCTGAACTACAAGCATTCATTGGTAAAATAAATGACTGAATCAATGAATTCAGGAATAAATAAGCAAATATGAAAATTCATAACTAACCACTGCTTCTGGTACTTGCTCCCAATTTTATCCTTTCAGCCATACAAGACTTGGATAGGTAATTATAGAAAAAGTAAAAATGTGTTTCAAAAATGAAATTAAAATGTCTGCCTTAGAAGCTATTGACAACCCACAAAAATTTTTTAAATACAATCTATAGTCTTTCCTCTGTTGCAAACATAAAGCCCAATGCCCTCAAGGAAACTTTCCTTTCCTGTAGTAATAGAGTAAGTATGACCTTGGAGATGTTGTTTCCCTACCCGCTGGTCTTTTCACTTGACATTTCTGGGGGCTTTCCATCCTTCTCCAACATTCTCCCAATACATTTCTGTGGGTGGTCTGTGATATGTTACGGCTTTGCTGGTGGAAGTTCTTTCCACCATTAGGCACACGTTCTCCTTGCCGTTGTTATGAGCACAGCCTTTTGCTGCACTCTCAGCGGAGATGCACCATCCACTTGTGCTGAGCTGAGGGGTGGATCTATCTTCCCTTCACCAACACGGTAAGATCCGCAGGAAGCAGGTGTCATCAAGCCTGCTGCACAGTGATTTTTCCCAGGAGCCCCCTCTTTGTGTGTCTCCATATGCCGATTGTGACTTTAAATTATGTCCTCTTTTCATTTAGTAGAAATAGGAGTGCCCAGCTGCTTGCTTATTTCTGCCTCGTCTGTTTGTTCTGGTGTTTTTTTTTTTTCCCCAAATGGAGGTCCCTCCTGAGTTACCTATCTTAAAACTCTCCACGTGAAGTGTACCTTCTTTTCCTGGCAAGCATCCTCTCCGCAAAGCATGCTCCTTTGTGTTCCTTCTAGGAAATGATACCCTTGGAAGAGTCATCTTTCCTGTTGACTTAGGCAAGTCAACTTCTTACAGAAGCTCAGTTCTTGTTGCTGGACTTTGCACTTGTGAATTGCATTTTTGATAACAGTTCATAGGAAATACCCTCAGGTTCCTACACACTGGCCATCCTCAGGCCCTCCCCTAGTCACAGTCATGGAAATGAAACATTTAGTCAGGAGTCACCATAATTATGGCAAGCAGTTGGCTTTTATAAGCTACAATGAATATAGGGACAGTGTTCTTTATATCTAATGCCACAGACTTTTCAGCCATAAGGACAACACAGTTGGTAATGCTACTGATCTGCCACCTTTTAATGGCCTGATAATTAAAAATGATGGGCGGATAAGAATAAAGAACAGAGCTATGCAAGACAGTTTTTCTCTCCTGATTGTCACCTTCCTCAGAAAGTATGTGGCTCCAAGGCAGAAGCCAAGATAATTTTTAACTGGCCAGAAACACACTGTCATATATTTTTGCCTTTATAAGCATGTTACAAAAGAAATGCATTATTTCTGTGTCAGAATAGGGAACGGATAATAGCCTTCTCTGCTTTAAAATAGAGGTAAAATATTTTGTAAAAATTATCAGTATCCTTTTGTTTGTTGTTGCTGGAGGAATTTGAATTTGTATTTTAATTAACTTCTGTCTCTAGCTCTTGCTTTCTCTCTGGCTCTCACTCTCACTCTCATTCATTCAGCTCTCTTATACAAGTAACAATGTATTATTGGTTTGGAATTGATTTGGGTATCATATGTTATCATTTGATTTAAAAAAAAAAAACAAAAAACAAAAAAATCAGTTTTTAGCCAAGCTGCTTGACATTAGAACAGCTGGTAATGTCACTTTTGTTAATGTCTTTAACCACATTTTTAACAAAACAGCAGATGCTCCTCACAAAAGCCATTTTCCTCCTCTGTCTGATTGTATAAAATCAGTTTAAAGAAAGGTTCTGACTTGAGCAGAAATCCTAGAAGTGGACCCCTTCACCTCAGAAAAGCTGATATTTTTTCTTTGAGAAGAATGCTTTTAAAATGAGCAGGACAGGAGGTCATGGCTTTGTGGCAGCACAAACGGGCAGTGAAGGCCACCGGGGATCAGAGGTTTGCCACCCCTGGCCAGTATGTGCTGTCACCATCGTGTTTTAATGACTAATTTTGGGAGAAAAACACCATCCCTCCCTCCTTTTTTTAACCAAGACATTTTCCAGTTATGCAAAGAGATATGCCCAGAAATTGGGATTCATTTCCAAAAACATTTGGCTATCGTGTAACACAATGTAAACATTTTCCCTGAAAGATTTCCACCAGAATGCTTTTTTTAACATGAGACCTCCTATCTTTAGTTCTATAATTTAGTTTATAATTTTTTGATCCTCATCTGAGGATATGTTTATTGATTTGAGGAAGAGGGGAGAGAGAGAGACAGAGACAGAGATAGAGGCAGAGAGAAAAACATCGATTGGTTGCCTCCCATGTGTGCCCTGACTGGAGATCGAACCTGCAACCTAGATATGTATGTGCTCTAACCAGTGATAAAACCCACAACATTTTGGTATATGAGATGCCACTCTAACCAAGTCACCTAGCCAGGGCCAAGTTCATAATTTTTTACTGTCTTGTTCATAAATGTTTGGAAGTACACTGTCATGAATCATGATGCCTAGTTGCCGATGAATTTATGAGTGTGGCAAGTATTTATGGAAACACAGTTGAGTCTGGGACATTTTCTTCATGGTTTAGAGCATGTATCCTGGCATCAGAGACTTGATCATGTGGTAGTGCCTCTATGTTTATGAACCTTGTGACTTGGTGCATGACACTTAACTGCTTAGGACTTCAGTTTCCTCAACTTTAAAATGGGGATAATTCTAGTTCCAATCACAGAGGTTTTTGGACCAATAAAATGAGTTAATCTGTGTGAAAATTAATAAATGTGTGAGAGTATAGAAAGCACTGAAAAGTTATTATTATTACTGTGTTACAAAGGTATATTGGTAAGGTGCATGCTTTTTAACATAGTGTGGTGGACTCTCCAGCATCCATTCCACCTTCATATAATTTATTCTAAACCATGTGAAAATTGTTTTGCAAGTATGTATGTGTTGTGGGGACTTATTCTTTTATGGAGATAGCGCAGATGTACATACAGTACAGAAGCAAATATTCAGTATATCTGTGGTATCAAAAGTTCATGGGTTGGGGACAATTAGGAAAAAATATGTTTAAGGAGGCTTCTTTGGAAGGTAATAATTAAAAAACAAAGATTGGCAAACAAATATTGCTCTAATACCAAAATTGATGCCCTCTAGCTAGAGAACATGGGAACACACCTGGAGATGAACAATTGGGTTTATTATTCATTTCAAGAGTGTGTTAGAACTTGGGTTGGGTGATCTGGGGAGGGTCTGTGGAAGTGAGGTTCATTCTGGATAGGGTACTGTTCCAAAGTCGGGGTGGGGCAAGTCTATAGTCAGGTGCCTCAATAAGTCTTGGATGTGGGGAAGGCAGACTAGAGTGAGGCTGAAGCTGCTTCGTGAAGAAGTGGTGGTTGTTCATATTAGCCAAAGGAGGGGATTGTTTGTTGGTGCGTGGGCTGTGCAGTAACCTCACTTCTGTCAGGGCTTAGATTAAATTAACAAGTGGTCTTCTCTTCTCTTACTTTATCTCAACCTCAGAAGGACTTTTCCTGAGTTGTTGGTGTTCTGTGAGACTTGTTACGTCTCTCAAGAGAACAGTGTGCCCTAGCAGGGCATACCAGGCCAGATCTAATACTGAGGCCTAACGTAAGTGTCAGACCAGCATCCAGATGTTGGGGGGCCCTTCCTGTTCCTCCTTTCCCCTCCCCTCCCCAAGCAAGTAATTCATTAACCTTGCCAGAGAGTGATTCAAAGATGAGCTCTTCTGAACCCTTTTGGGCCTCAGAGCCAGTAGGAGAAGCTTACTCCTGCTTCTAAGAAAGAAGAGCTAGTCTTTTCTGGGAACTAAAGAATGAAGCATGGAGCACCATTTGTGTCTGGCAGTCATCCAATCACCAGGTGGGGAGCTGGCCTTAGGACAAAAGTTCCCCAGAGTCTGTGCAGCAGAGAGCTCAAAGGTCTGGGGCCAGCAGTGATGTGGCCAGTCAGGGAGCCGGCCTTGATCTCTGCACTCCCTGCCTGGGGAGGTAGTGGCTGGCCTTCACGCTCTGTGGCACCTTCCCGTCTGTGAGGTGTAGACATGTCTGAAAGGTAAATACACAAAGAAAATGACCACTCCTTTTAAATTATGGATATCTAATTCCTTTTGTAAAATAGTTCTGTGAAGAATTTTTAAAACGTAAGTGAGAGGATGATGGACTGTTCATTCATGGGGTAATATACTTTGCTTTCTAGAATTATTCTGCAAGTGAGTTTCCTGTGGAACAATGTAGCAAAGGTTTGCCTCCTTCACCACCCCTTTCATCAGCGCTTTCCTGTGCAGGCTTCCCCTTCTGCCTGTTCTGAGCTCGCGGCACTCCGGATGCTCTGGCTGCTGATTACAAGGCCATTAGACCTTTTCCTCTGAATGTGGTAGAATGTCCAGCTGGAAGGGACCTTAGAGGTCATCCTAGCCCTCATTTTAAAGATGAGCAGACCAAGACTCAGAGAATTGGGATCTCACAAAGGTCAAGCAGTTACTGGCAGAAAAACTAGACTTTTCCACCCTGCAAAGAATTAAAAAGATGCCTGGTATGCCTTCTCCCAGCTCAGACCTTGCACCATGGCAGGATTACTAATCATTCACTGTGCTATTTTCTACCATGTGCCCGGGCCACCCTGCACCCCTCAACCCAGTGTTCCAACCACCCTGTGACCATTGTTGGCATATGCGCTGAAACACTTTTACCATGTGCACTTTATAAATTCATGTTTATTTCTTAATAACAGATAACTAAATACAGAGATACATTTTAATCTTAAGTGCCATGTCTACTACTTGTCTTATAAATCTAATATAAAACTATATATGAAAGAAGTATAGCTTCTCTAGCATATTAATGCACATTCATTAAGGCTCAATATTACTTTTGTTGCCAAGGGGATAGTCCCAATTTATACACAATATTGAAGGGGAATGGACTTGTACTCTTGCAATAGACTCTCTAAAGCTTTTGTTTTGTTTTTCATTTTTAGAGTTGTGAGTCTGATGTCAGGCCACTACAACAACTGGGTTTTGAAACAACTCCATTTTAAGACAGTTTCTTAATTTTAAGTGTCTAAATAAACTTTTTATAGTGTTATTTTTAAGCTACAAAATAGTCCTAGTCTTGTTATTAAGCAACACTTAAGAAACCTCAATAGATTTTTAAAGCTATATTTTATGTAAAAGGAACAAATGCATGGCTTTTGCAGGTTTTATGCCTCTCGGCTATAAGAGACATGGGGTGACAGAATTAGAGAGGGATGGAATTTGCCTGGCTGGTTATTGGAATGGGAAAGAAGGCATAATTCAGTTTCTTACCTTTCATGTATGGGATTCTACAAAAATCATAATAAACTAAAGCTAACACACAGAAAGGAACGGTAGGAACGACCCAAGAGACTGCTGGGTTCTTAGTCCCACACCTAGATCAGTGGCTGTGCTGAGCATTGGGGGATTTCCATGGCTCTACCTGACTCTTCGCACTCCTCACTCTGCCAGCGAGAGGGAAGAGGGGTCTTTGACTGCCTGACCACACAGATTGTAAGAGGCAGTTGTGCAAAGGAGAGAAACAAAGTGTTATTGTCAGAATTGGGAAGGGCTCTGCTGGGCAGGAAGTGGCAATAAGGACCTTGCTAGGCAGTTTGGTTTCCTGCCTCACTTCACTGCCTAGAGGCAGGGTGGAGGTGGGAGTAGGGGGCTGGAGTTCTGCTTCTGCCGTTTGGCTCAGCATTGTAGCTGCCTTGCCCTGCAGGTGGAACAATTGAGGATTTAAAGAATAGAAAGCAGTCAGGCAAGAGAACTGAAAAGCACTGTCGTGCAGCTGTAGACCTGAGATGTGCAGCTTTAACTTTACATTACATGAAACAAAACAGTACCAACTTTGTGGCCCTTTTTATTCTCGGAGAACCTGACTTGCTTTTGAGATTTTCTGCCACTATTAGTGATATTTCAGTGTGATGTTTCTGTTTTTTTTTTTTTTTTGTCATAAATAGTTAGAATATAAAGTAGCTTTCTGCAAAAAGCACAAGTTTCAAACAGGCATAAGTAAACTGTCATAGAGATCATTTAGTAGTAGAACATGATTAATTGGGCTCTTTAATCATAGTTCCATTATTATATGAAACAGGCATATCACTGGACCCTTTACACTAAAGAAATTTTAGCACTGCAAGGCACATATTTGCATTAATGAGGTATCACAGGTTATTAATTGAAATCTAATAACAGCTTGAAATATTATGTTTGCATTTGCATTAACTAGAAACAGAATCGTGGATTTATTGGCAATATACCTCTTGTCATTTTAGAGAAATGATTCCTTGATGAAATAGGAAGATGTCATTTATGTACCAATTGTAGTTTCTGACCCTTATATGTTGATTATATTTTTAACTGAAATAACCTTCATGACTGGTTTCTAAAGTAGATCTTTCTGGGAGCCCAGGATCCCTACCATAGGCTGCTTGGTTTCTGACCCGTTATCAGCCAACTTACTAAATAAAAGAATAGAGAATGAGATAAGTATAGGTTAAGGAAGGAATGCCCATTGATGGCAGTCCTGTCACCAACTCAGCTCTCCATGGAACCCTTGTCCAGACACCTTAACCAAAGAAGGTGTATTTGTTAGGCTCTATTAGTGCCCCTAATTATTTCCTTTCTAGCACTTATGATTAATAACTGTGTTGACTTGTCTTTTGTCTGTCTCTCACTAGTATGTCATCTCTAGAGAACAGAAGTGGTGTCTCTTTTATTCATTATATCTCCAGCACCTGGCCTAATGTAGATGAGGAAGTAAGTAGTTTTTGAATGGATGGCTGCATTCTGGCTTGGTCTGGAAGCACCTGGGAAGAGTGAGGTCCTGTCGAAATCTCTGATAATCTTCCTGTGCTAAATTTAATCCCTGGATCTAGGGCAGAATGAAAAATGCCAGATCTAAAATTTACCCTGAAATCATTCTGTGTTCTTGGTGTTCTTATTCCAAACTCAGCCTTAGGATACCATTGAACTTAATTCAGTCTGGATTGCTATCCCTCAAACTGGAAGAAATCAGGAATAGTATCCCATGTTATTGTGTCCCATGACAATTGAGCAAGGGCTGTGTTTTCTAACATTTTTAATGAAGAATTTGTAGAAATGAATGTTCGTGATAAGCCTTGAAATTGAATTTCAATTGAATAATTGCTACTTTTTAAAAAGCTCATAGAAACTAAACAGACAGGCTCATCTGAGTATCTAAGTATAGTACTAAGATTATAGGAAAGTAATTTTAGTTGGAGTTTAGAGGTCATGAGAGTAGGGAGATAGAGGATTAGTATTGGGGGAACTGATCTTTTTTTTTTTTTTTAACTGATGTATTGCATCCTTTCACTTGGTGTATCTTGAGGGATGTGATATGGCGAAAGGAGTTTTCAACAAGCCCCAGTCTGGGCTTTATAATTTAATAATTGAGAGACCAAGGGAAAGTCAGTTTTCTGAATCTATCTAGAAAATACAGACATTTGTTCTCTACATTGTACAGAAATTTTGTGAAGATAGTTGAAGATAAATAAATGTGTTTGATAAATCATAAAGCAAAGGTAATAAACTGCTATTATTCATTTCTTGGCCTAGCAGGAAAATAAACAGGAGGAGTAAAAGAGAACTTTGCAGAGGCTACCAGTTGACTCTTGGTTAACTAAGCAGTAACAGCTCTTCTTTCTTTACTATAACAGATATCCAAGAATTTACCTATTTTTTAACTTGAAAGTGAACATGAGTGAATACTGAGGTTGTGCTTTAAGCAACTTAGAGATGTCCAATTTAAAGCAGTGAGATACAATATTTTAAACTAGCCATTTGGAAATGATTTTTTAAGTCACAATGCCTGATTAGGTGAGAGTGATCATTAATGGGCACCCTCACACCCTGCTGGTTGGGTATAGAAAGCCCCACACAGTACAGATTGTAGGCAAATCAATGTTTAAAAGACCATTTTGATGGGGAGTCCCACCATATTTTTAAAAGAAATGTCTTTGCTTTTCAAGTCTTCTTTTGCTGTATTACATTTAGGTTCAGAACATTTCTTTGAAATTTCTTGGTTCTATTCTTAATTGGGAGCATGTTGGTTTATATTCCATTTTTGTATTATGTGAAAACTGCCTATGGGCAGAAAAATCTACACACATGTTTTATATATACACAGTCTGATCTTTTGACTTTCTAGAAGTGGCTGTGACCTGCCTCACTCCTGAAAAATCTTGGTAACTTCTCTTTGATAGTGGTACATGACATTACTATTATTCCAAAGAATGTTTTTCAGGTAAAAATGTCATCAAATTATTTAGGACATCCAAAACCACTATCATTTGGGTGTGTGTATTTGCACACGTGTGTATGAATGCTCCCTAGCAACTAAAAGATGCACTTTCCTATTAAATAGCCTCAAAATAAAATTATCTTATAGACAAACTTTTAAATATGCAAATATACATGTTTTTCACTGAGGATCAGATATTAACCAAGCAAAACCAAGAATAGTTCCTTCTTTAACCATGTTATTAGGTTTTGTATGACCTTAACATTGTTTCCCTTTCTATCATGTTATAGCAGAATTTATTGGTTCATTTATTCACCAGATATTTATAGAGTAACTTGTATGTGCCAGGCTACATTCTCTGAGCTATGATTCAGGAGCAAATAAGACAAAGAAATTACTTGTGCCTATGCAGATTACTTTCAGTGGAGAAGACAATTAGCAAGTTGACAAGGAAATAATTTATTTGTGGGTAGTGGCATGTATGTCTTATGAAGAAAGTAAAATAAGGGGATAATGAGTGTTAGGAAGGAATGCTAATTTTAATAGGTGGTCAAAGAAGGCTTTTTGAAGATACGACATTCTAACAAATGGATGACGCAAAGGGGGAAGCCTTGAAAATATCCAAAGGAAAAGAATCATATTAAGTATAAAGACTTAGAGTTCTGAAAGAGCTTGAAATATTGAAGGAACAATGAGAAAGCCACTGAAACTAGAGATTTGTGGGAGTGATAGGAATTGAGAATGGATGATAGGCATGACCAACCATCTTGACAATCGTCAAGAAGATGTTGTTTGCTGTGATAAGAATTTTTCAATGGGAACATACTGGGGAATGTTAAGTAGTGGTATGCTTTGAATTGTGTGTATTTGTGTGTTTTCTTAGTTTTATTTTTGAAATGAAATACTGTCATTGGAAATGAGTATGCTATAGGAATTATGTTTTGCTTTTGTTTTGCAATGTATGAAAAAGACAGAATTACAATGACTTGGTTAAATTCTGAAGAACTTTCTTGAGTCCATTGGAAATGGCTTTTTCATTGGTGACAGGCTTTTTTTCAGAATCAGTTCATTCAATCTGAGGGCAATATTTATCTCCAGAGCCCATGGTTTACCTACATATAGCTAGAATAATCTATATCCCTGAATTTTTACTTTTTCAGAAAATAGCACTTGATTCCCCTCTCCCTTTCAGGATCAAGTGTCTTCTATCTCTTATTTGTTCTCTGGAACTCCCTCTGAAGTCACCTCTAAGCCCCAGAAATTGCCATGCATATGTTCAACTTTTCGCTTCTTAGAACATCTTTTGAGATGTTCTTTCGACCACTGTTGGATATTTGGATGCTTGCTTCTTTTCTGATAGGCCAGGCACGTTGCATGCAACACCAAGTTCTGTTCTAATGATTAGGTTAGTTGCTAAGATTCAGGAACAGCACAAGATCTGCCAAAAAATCTTTCGGAGCCATGTTCCCCTGCCATGAGGGAAGATCCAGTTGGCCTGAACACCCTACTTACAGGTGGTGCCACAGAAGTGACATAGTCATAGTTGTTGTTTTTTAACAGTTTTATTTATTGATTTAGGAGAGAAAGATGGAGGGAGAGAAATGTTGATGTGATGTTCCATTTATTTATACAATTATTGGTGGCTTCTTTTTTAGAAGTATATTTTATTGATTATGCTATTACAGTTGTCCCAATTTTTGCCTTTGCCTCCTTCTGAGTGGTATTTCCCTTCCTTCTAGCAATAGCCACATTCTCCCTTAGTTCAAATCCATGGGTCATGCATATAGGTTCTTTGGCTTCTCTATTTACTTTACTATTCTTAATGTATCCCTATCTATTTTGTAACTACCAGTTATGCTTCTTGATCCCTGCACCTTTTATCTCACCCCCTCCTGATAACCCTCTATATGGTCTCCATACCTATGGTTCTGTTCTGTTCCTATTCTAGTTGCTTGCTTAGTTTGTTTTTGTTTTTAGATTCATTTGTTGATAGTTATAACTTTGTTGTCTAAACAACAAAATTTAACTAAATTAACTAAATTTTACTTCTCATAGTTTTTATATTCTTTTTCTTAAATATGTCCCTTTAACATTTCATATAATAAGGGCTTGGTGATGATGAACTCCTTTAGCTTTACCTTGTCTGGGAAGCACTTCATCTGCCCTCAATTCTAAATGCTAGCTTTTTTGGATAGAATAATCATAGTTGTAGATCCTTGCTTTTCATCACTTTGAATACTTCCTGCCTGCAAAGTTTCTTTTGAGAAATCAGGTGACAGTCTTATGGGATCTCCTTCAGAGGTAACTCTTCTTTTTCACTTGCTGCTTTTAAGATTCACTCTATCTTTAACTTTTATCATTTTAGTTATGATGTGTCTTGGTGTGGTCCTCTTTGCATCTAGCTTGTTTGGAACTCTCTATGCTTCCTGGACTTATATATCTATTTCCTTTGCTAAATTAGGGAAGTTTTCTTTCATTATTTTTTCACACAAGTTTTAAATTTCTTGCTCTTCCTCTTCTCCTTCTGGTACTCCTATGATTTGGATGTTGGTATGTTTAAAGTCTTTCCAGAGGTTCCTAGGCATCTCCTCATTTTTTTCCATTCTTGCTTCTTAATTCTGTACTCATTGACTGTTTATTTCTTTTTTATGTGAACTCAGCTTTATCTGAACCCAGCTTTTTTATCTTCACCATTGGTTTTGTGTGGATTTTCTTCATTTAACTTAGTATAGCTTTCACTTATTCCATTATGCATTTGTCATACTCAGTCATTTCTGGGAGCATTGTTATCATCAGTGTTTTGAACTCTCCACCTATTATATTGGCTGTCTCATCATCAGTTGGTTCTCCCTGTGGAGCTTTGATCCATTCCTTCTTTTGGACAATACTTTGCTGTCTCCCCTACTTGAAATCCTCTTGTGTTTTCCTCTGTATATTAGGTAGAGCTGTCATGCCTGTTATGTTACAAGGGGTGGAGTCTTAGGTGTTCATCACTGATGGGCAACCCATTTCACCATCTTCTGGTGCTGTATGTGGGGAAAGGGTAAGAGAGGGAACAATGCCACTTGCTTGGCACTCATCCCTTTTCCAGTCACTTCACCTGCTTCTCATATACAATTAGTGCCCCTCTAACTGTTGTCCCAAAGTATGTTGGTTTGTATAAATTCTAGGACTGTGTGTATGTGGGGGTAGGGGTGGCCTCTAAATGAACTTACCTGAGAGACTGGCAGTTTCTTCTGCTTCCCCAATGCCCACTGGTTTTCACAGCCAAAAGCTGTGAGGCTTTATTTTCCCAGTGTTGGAACTGAGAGCTGTATGGTTTGAACTGGGGCTGGGATTACACCCCAGGTATCCCCCTTGGCTTTTATAATGTGTGGCTGCTCTTTCTACCAGTGGCTTCCATCACTGCTCCAAGTCCTCTCTGCCCCAGCCCCCCATCTTCACCCCTACTACCCATATGACTATTACATCTTTATATCTTTGTTGAACTTCTATGCAGTTCGACTTTCTGGTAGTTCTGGTTATTTTTTGTTTTGAGGTAGATATAATCCTTCTTATGTCTATGTAAAGAGGTGAAATATGTCTACCTATACCTTCATCTTGGCTGGAAGTCTCTGTTGGTTGTTTCTTATATGTGAATTTACTGGAGATCGAACCTGCAACCTTGGTGTCTCAGGATCTTGTTCTAACTAACTGACCTACTTGGCCAAGGCTTAAATTTTTAATTAAATTTATTGGGGTGACCTTGTTTAATAATATTGTATGGGTTTCAAGTGTGCACTTCTGTGATATATGATCTATATTCCGATTTATTTTTTTAAAAGAATTTTTGGTGTTCTCTGGAAACCAGATTACATGGAAATCTGGTTTCTATAATCCCTAAGTTTGAAAAAAGAGACACTGTCTAAGACCCTTTGGTAATGCTTCAGAAAAGAAGTGATGGTGGCATACATTTAATGATACTGGGGAAATAATCAGAATCTATATATTTTAAACATATTTAACCATATTGTATAATCCAGGAATGTGAACTAATGTGATAAAGTCAAATCACATGATTTGTACTTATTTTAGAATCTAATTTTTAGTTAGGTGAGACCACACTATTTTCAATTCTGACTAAATGGGGAGAGAATGGACAGGATTACAAAGATGGGATAATTCTCATGTTCAACCTCTTGCATCAAAGTATTTTGGATGCATTATTCTCCCACAAAAAGAAGATGCTGGTACAAATCCATGTAACTGTATATATGACAAAACATGATACTCCCATATTAGGTCTACTATGCCTTGTTCAAAGTCTTAACTCCATTATGTAGTAAATTTCCACTTGTACTGATCTTTTTTTTTATTAAATATTACATTGGCACCAGAGAGTGACCCAAGCCAGATGATGTGCTGAGGTATAGCTTTCTGGGCTTTGTCTTAAAGGATTAAAACATTGCCACATGCTAGCAGGATAGGGGCAATAGAGGTTTATTCCAGTATATTTTCTCCTCAAACAGAGATCCCAGTGCTGTATTCCTGGAGTCCCATTCAGTGCTTAAAGGTTTTCAAACTTTGGCTTAACCATTGGTGGCATTATGGCTGCAGAACTCCAACACAAAAGATGTATCTTTTAAATGATAGTTCCTATAGACTTTTTTAGAGTGACTTCAATTGGAATGGGTAGGTCATGAGTCTACCTCTTAATAAACCCTATGGCCAAGGGACTGGGACATGCTCCCCAGGTGTCCTTCTTGGGACTTGGTTTCAGACACATTTCCATCCCTAAGGATGGAGCCCTATGTGAGAAATTAGAGTTGAGTCCCCAGCTGATGCCAGGCTTATTGCTAGGGGAAGGCAGAAAGGATTATAGAAAGCAACAGATGTTCACTGCCCTGTGACAGCATCAGAGCATCTTCAGTTACCTGCCCTCTGTGAGCACCAGCCAGATGCCTTGGACTCTGGTTTGAGTGGAAGATATAATTTGATTAAAATACCACATGTTCTTTTTTTAATTTGTTTTGTCTTTATAAGGGACAAAGGAAGTGACTGTCTGAGGTAGGACTGCTCAAGACACCTGGCTGGTGGCACAGTGGATAAAGAGCTGACCTGTGAACCCAAAGATTGCTGGTTCGATTCCCAGCCAGGGCACATAACCAGGTTGCAAGGCAGGTCTCCATCCAGGTCCATAGCTTGGAGGCAGGTGAAAGGCAACCATACATTGATGTCTCTCTTCCTCTTTGCCTCTCTCCCTTCCCCTATCTCTCTAAAAATAATAAATAAAAAATATTTTTAAAAAGCATATCCAATACTACCTTTCCAGTGATTTGTTATATACATACAGAATTCCATCTTGGAAGTTGAAGTTGATGATCTATTTTTATAGTTATTATTTCTAAATCCTCTTGTGTAGATGCCAGAAAATGAATGAAATAAATGCTGAAGAGATAAAGTAACAACAACTTAACTGTATTAAATTCTTACAGTAGTTTAACACCTTTAAGGTCCTATTAGGTGAGTGGTTTGAAGGAGCTGGTTTTGAGAGGGTTTTGTTGTCCAAAGGGAATTGTTTTACCTGCACAAACAAAAGTATTACCAGAATGGAGGGAAACTCTTGTGGGTGAAAGAAGAGAGCTTGCTCTAAGTATTACAGTTCCATATTGAAGGTCAAAAACTAGTAGCTATTGAACACAGCAGGAAAGAAGAGGTAACAGAATGAAAATTAGGGTCATGTTCATACATATTTTGTTAAGGCTAAGTTTATTTTTAAGTGAAAAGCTTTATCTTTATTAAAACAGTATGTTCTCAAGAATAAGTAAAACTATACTTTAATATATTTTTATCTCCTGAGTAAGGGATATAAACTAAAAAAAATTATAAAGTCCTCATCTATAAAAGGTAACCTTTTATCTCAATTATCTTTCCTTATTGGGGATCCTGACAGATAATTGGTCTTTAGCATCCATGTGATATGACCTGTCAGCCAATTCAGATGCCATGTCTGCTTACCTTGTCATGTAAGCAGTCTGGTAAATCTCCCTCAACACACTTTCCACGTAATATTTATGGTTTTAGTAAAAGATGCTGCCAAGACGATGTCCAATAGTAGCGAACTGTGTAAAGGTGAAGTTTTACCAAAAAAGTAGTGTAACTCAAAAGGATAAAAATGAAATACTCTGCAGATCTTTCCTAAGTGCCCTACATGCCATGTTTATTTTTTCCTAGGTAATGCTAGAGTTTATTTTTCTTACATTCAAACAACTGCATCATTCCTGACTTGTAGGACAGCGCAAAGTATGGGACCACAGAGATTATTAATACACATGATAATATCATAGCAAATTGAGCTAGCATTCCTTCTGGTTTGCCAGTGGAATTGAAGGCAAAAATTAATTTTCTTATGAATATCATGAGCAGGGAAGTGTTAATATTTTAGGGCCTTCCTCTTAGTCACAGAAAGCAACATTTGTCCCTTTCATTTTCTCTGTTAATCTGATATACCCCATGGAAGGGATAGTGATAGTATTAAACAGACCCCTGTAAGGAAACCCCTTCACCAGTGGAAACACCTAGTAGTAGCTGATTGAATCATAACTTTGGTTCCCCCCTGTCTTCATGATGGCTGGGCTAAGCACTTGGGCACCTGAGTAATAGACCTGAAAAAAATGCATAAATGGGCCTGAATTTGTTTATCTAAGAAAGAGCATCCCGGGTGTCATTTACCAAGCACTTTGTCACTCAGGTGGCCCATGAAGCTCTAGCAGGCTCATTTTTATAGCTGACTTAGTTTAGTGGTACAGAGGATCTATGGGAAGGTGACCTGACTCAACTTCTTTGTTTTGGAGGGGGAAAAAAGTTCAATTTCTTTGTTATTTCTCTGCCAGTTGCTTGGTATTTTGTTAATAGATAAATACATGTAAAAAAGATTTTTAAAATGCCTCCATGCTCTGGCTGGGTGGCTTGGTTGGCTGGGCATTGTCCCATACAGCAAAAGGTTGCAGGTTTGATTCCTGGTCAAGGCACTTATCGAAGGCAAGGATTAATGTTTCACATTGAGGTTTCTCTCTATCTTTCTCCTCCCCATCTCTCCCTCTGAAATCAACAAACATATCCTCAGGTGAGGATTTTTAAAAAATTTTTTAAAGAAAAATTATTTTTTTTTTACTGCCCTGTGGACAAGCAGTAAAAGAGCACCCTCTCCAGGATAAAGTCATTGAGTTCACTTGACCCTTCCATGTCTTGGATTTGACTCTCACCTCTTCATTACATCATTCACAGCAGCCAAGGCCAGAGCACAAATACACTGACTAGTCTACATCTTGTTTCTACAATGCCTCAAGGTTTGAGGGCAGGATGGAAGTTTCCTTCTAAACCCAGAGCTGTTGAAGTCTTGTCTCCTAAATCACAGGGAAAACTTGTAGTCTAAGTTAAAAGTTCTTAATCTAAAATTTTACCTGCCTGTCACACTCATCAGGCAGATGAGATCTTTTCTGCAGGATAGAGAGTTCAAAGCATCTCTTTGGCTTCCAGATCTGAAAGAGGTTTTGCAAGCCTTTCTTTGTATTGTTAAAGGCTTTTTCCTCCTGGCTGGGTTCATTAATACCCTTTGTGAGTACTATTTTGCTTTTTCAAATAGCTTTTTCTAAATAGCTTTTCTGGTGGAAAATTCAATTTACTTGCAAGCAATATTACCAGTTCCGCTCCTTTATTTTTTCTTCCTTATTGAAAGGAAAATAAAAGATTATGTCAAAATAGAAATATACAATTTATAGCATTAGCATTTCTAATAATAACTTTGTACAGCAATTATATATCTTTATATTTTGTATCTGTCCACAATTGATTATGCTGTTCCAGTTATCCCAATTTCTTTTCCCCTAGCTCCCTTCCATCCAGTACCCCACTTTTCTCCCACAATCCCAACTCCCTTAGTTCATGTCCATGTATCATGCATATAAGTTCTCTGTTTCACCCTTTTATATATTATTCTTAATTTCCCCATCTATTTTGTACCCATCAATTATGTTTCCTAATTCCTGCAACATTTCCCCACTTCTTCCCCTTCCCCCTCCCAACTGATAACCCTCCAAATGATCTCCATACCTATGATTCTGATCTTATTCTGGTTATTTGCTTAATTTATTTTTGTTTGTTTGTTTGTTTTTTAGGTTCTGTTATTGATAGTTCTGAGTTTGTTGTCATTTTCATATTTATAATTTTGATCTTTTTTTTCTTAAGTAAGTCCCTTTAACACTCCATATAATAATGGCTTGGTAATGATGAACTTCCTTTAGCTTTACCTTGTCTGGGAAGCACATTGTCTGACCTTCCATTCTAAATGATAGCTTTGCTGGACAGAGTATTCTTGGTTGTAGGTCCTTCTTTTTTATCACTTAGAATATTTTTTGCCAATCCCTTCTTGCCTGCAAAGTTTCTTTTGACAAATCAGCTTATAGTCTTATTGGAATTCCTTTGTAGATAACTCTCTTCTTTTCTCTTGATGCTTTTAAGATTCTCTCTTTGTCTTTAATCTTTGGCATATTAGTTATGATGTGTCTTGGTGTGGTCAATTTGGATCTAGTTTGTTTGGGACTCTGTGCTTCTTGGACTTCTATGCCTGTTTCCTTCACCAAATGTGGGAAGTTTTCCTTCATTATTTTTTCAAATAAGTTTTCAATTTCTTGCTCTTCTTCTTCTTCTGGCACCCCTATGATTTGGATGTTGGCATGGTAAGAGTTGTCTCAGAAGTTTGTAGGCCTCTCCTTGATTTTTTTCAATTCTTATTTCCTCATTCTGTACTGGTTGATTGTTTATTTTTTCCTCATATTCCAAATCATTGATTTGATCCCCAGGTTCCTACACTTGACCGCTGGTTTCATGTGGATTTTTCTTTGTTTCACTTAGCCTAGCCTTCCTTCTTAGTTTCTGTGTTTACTGTACTCAAGCATGTCTGTCAAGTCTGTGAGCATCTTTATCATCAGCGCTTTGAACTCTGCATCTGTTAGATTGGTTATCTCCTCATCTGTTAGGCTGGTCATCTCACTGTTGCTTAGTTTTTGCACTGGAACCTTGACCTGTTCTCCTTTTTGGGCCATACTTCTCTGTCTCCTCAACTTGACAGGCTTCTGTGCTTGCCTCTGTGTCTTAGGTAGGGCTGTCGCGCCTGTTACATCGTAAGGGGTGGAACCTTAGGTATTTGTCAATTCTGGGCAACTGGTTTCACCATGTTGTAGTGTTGTATATGGGGAAAGTGTCAGAGAGGGAACAATGCTGCTTGCTCAGCACTTGCCCCTTATCTAGGTGCCTCTTTTGGTTCCCATATTGGACTGGTGCCTTTCTATCTGTTCCCTTTGCTGTGGTTCTCAGAGTGATTGGGTCTGCAAATATTCTGTTTTCTAAAGAAACAGATTCTGTTGAGAGACTGGCAGTTTCTTCCTCTGCCTCAAACCCCACTGATAGAAGCAATGAGACTTTGTTCAACACCTCCGTCCTCCCATCCAATGCTGGAACCATGAGTCTTGTGGTCTAATCTGGTGCCAGGAGTGCTCCCCAGGTGACCCTACATTATTTTCAATGTGCGACTGTGCTTTCTGTCAGCTGGCCACAGCCCCTATCCCACTGCAGCTGCCATGCTGCCAAACTATGTCCACCCCTCCTACCTGTCTGGGAGAGTATTTCTTCTTCATATCTTTGTTTGATATGAAACTTCCATGAAACTTGATTTTCTGGAATTTCTGGTTATCTCTAGCTTTGGGGTAGTTGTATTCCTTCTTAGTTGTGGAGGGAGACACAGCATGTCTACCTACATCTCCATCTTGGCTAAAAGTCTAAAGACAACTTCTTTATATTGCAAGAGTATATTTTTTCTTCAAAATATGTTTAACTTTCTTAAATTTTAGGCTTTTGCCCCAGATTGTTATTGGAAGTAGACATGTGGTAGAGAATTCCAGCTCTTTTATAGCTGTAGATTTTGCTATAAATTTTGCTGTCAATTTCATCTTAGAGTTTTTGAAACTCTTCATGATATTCATCTGCAGAGAGTTACTGTGGAAAATTAATGTTTCCCTTTTCAGATGATTCTTAATCCCAATGATTTGGAGATAGCTGCCTTCATTCCCTTAAGCTAAAAAACCCACTGACTTTCCATAGTGTTTGTTTCTAAGACAGCCGATTGGGAGCTGAAATAGTTAGAGCCCTTCTGAGCATATTCCCCTGTTGTCTTTATTGCCACCATATAGAATGATCTTGTCTTGGAATGAAATCACATGGGGGCCCTGGCTGTGTAGCTCAGGTGGTTAGAGCATTATCTCAATACACCAAAGTTGAGGATTTGATCTCCAGTCAGCACATACAAGAAACAACCAATGAATACATGAATAAGTGGAACAACAAAAGTAGATGTTTCTCTCTGTTTCCCTTCCTTTCTCTCTCTAAAAAAATCAATGAATAAAAAATTAATGAAAACAATAAATCACATGAAGTAAAGCAGAAAGGAGGGGGAGCAGATTGAAATAGTTATAGTATTTGAGTATCTGGTTCTAATGGTGTGCTGGAGCTAGCTCATTCCAGTACCTGAGAGCCTTTTGTAAAATTTTCAGAAATTTTGTGAGTTGTTGTTTGATAACATGTGGGTAGCTTGAAATTAGGCAATGCCATAAACTAGCTTTCTCCATTAAAAAGAAAAAAGAAAAAAAAATGTGTGTATTGTTAAACATTTAGGCTGCCTGGACCCAGCCTAAATAAAATCACTAACCTCTATATTAACTCCCTATACCCCACCACCACCCCTCCCCACACACACACACACACACATAGCATTTCATGCCAGAATTGGTTTACTATCCCATGTAACATGTAGTCAACAAAGTTATGACTTGGCTAAATTATTTACTTTGGCACTATGATAAACATCTTTGTTTAGTGTTATGTAGAAAAGAAAATAAGGGAACCAATATACCTTTTTGATTAAAAATTACATGTTCCTTTTGAGTGTTACAAAAATATCTGAAGGAAGTAATAGAACTTTTTGATGGCTTATTATAACAGTCTGACAGATTATTCACAGTTCTTGAGTAAACTTTAAGTGGCAAAGAGAAGGAACAACAAAATTTGCTTGGTGAATCAGTGGTTATCATGGAAGGATAACCTTTGAGGAAAAAAATCTGGGCAATGTGGAGTTTTTAGGAGGTAGAGGGGTAATTTGTTTTTGAAATAGATCAAGTCACCCAGGTGTATGTGTTGCAGAAGTTGTGCCCAGTCCCAGTGCTAATCATTAAATCAAGCTGTTATGTCAGGTAGGCCCAGCTATTTTATCACTTGCATGTGTGAATTCCAAGTTTGCTTTAGTTGCTGAAAATTGATGAATATTCTGGACCAGCATGCCCATCTCACAGAACTGCACAATTTTTCAGAGATTTAATGCCTTTAAACAGTTCTGTGGGTTTGTTTTTAGTCATGTGAGATAAATTTGAAGCAAAGTGCGTTAGAAATGCTTATATCCGGTGTTCAGTAGGTTTGAATCTAAGTTCTAATGAATTGTATGACTGGTTATTATCATGTGCCTCACATTTTGTTGTTTGAAAATCATTAGGTAATAATAATCAAACCCAAGTGCTGACACTTGCACATAATTTACATATAAGAGGGGCACAAAATCTGTCATCTGTTTGGGATGAGAAGAGAGAGAAACAAAACTTAAGAGCATTTAGACAAAAGACCTTGCGTGTTCACCATGCAAATTCCTATAACATTGGATAGAGTTGTGGATTTTTTTTTTTTCAGTAGAAAATAATTTAAAGGAGAAAAACATTGTAGGTTGTATCTGACAGTGAGAACATAGGACTAAGATTTCAGCTGGGTCAGAGTTAGTTAAGAGTATATTAAGGGATTAGGCTAAAGTCCTTTGAATTAGCCTAGACCAGTGGGAGATTCTAAAATAATATTATTATAATTGATGTTTTCTCTCTAACTCATTTGGGGCATGTTCATAGTACATCACACTCCTTTTTATTTATAAAGTGCTTTCTATTTGGCAAAATATTTTCACAGTCATTTGAAATGAGGGAATATATATATATATATATACATATATTAGTGAAAACTTCAGTCAATACAGAAAGGGTCAAAGACTTGTTGAAAGCAAATAAGGAGCACCTGTGTAACCATAGACAAGTCACCTACCTCTCCAAGCTTCACAGACCCTGTCTGTAAAAAGTGTGAAAGCAAAGGGCAAAGTAGGTTGGAGAAGGGAATAAAAAAACTCACCTCTCTGGATTATCATGGATGTTACATGAATTGAATGGAGTAATTCATGCCTGATGCTTAACACAGTGCCTTGCACATCCATACAGATGAGTGGGAGTTGTTTTATATTATTATTATTATTATTATTATTGCCAGCTTGGCTCATAAGATTCATTAAACATGGTTAAATAAATAAATCATTCCTTCTCTACTATGCACACTGGATGCAGTTGCTCATGAGAAAAGCCTCCTAATCCCAGATCAATACCTTTTGGAACACTGACCTTGTCTAACTTTTAAATCAGGTACACGTTTGAAGGCTACCTTTTCTATCCATTGCATCTTCATACATATGGCACCTCTCCTGAGGGTCACACACACTTATCATGTTCTGTGCTGCTTTGAAAAGTGTTTATCTATCTTTCTTAAGTATAAATAACCTACCCCCTTTCACATCCCACCACTTATTGAGTTTTGCTTATGAATTTGGAGGATTACCTCAAGTATATCATTCAAATTTTTAATTTTTATTTTATTGTTCTTGTATTACATTCATCCCATTCCCACCCATCCTGCTCTCCCCTTCTCCACCCTCCCATTGTCCACCCCCAAAGTCAGTCCCATTTCTTGTTCATGTTCATGAGTCATCCATGCTAATTCCTTGACTACGCTGCTCCCCTTTGCCTCCTTCTCCTCCCTTCTCCCTCCCCCTCCCCTCTACACACTGAAGGTCTGTTCCTTGTATTCATGTCTCTGGTTCTATTTTTCTTATTTGTTTGTTTTGTTCATTAGTGTCCTGTAGTGAGTGAGCTCATATGGTGTTTGTCTTTCACTGACTGGCTTATTTCACTAAGCACAATACTCTCCAGTTCTATACATGTTGTCCCAGAAGATAGGAATTTCTTCTTTCTTTCAGCTATGTAGTATTTTTTTTTTTAAAGATTTTATTTACTATCTCCAGAAAGAGAGGAAGGAACAGAGACAGAGAGGGAGAGAAATATCAACGTATGGTTGTCTTTCACCTACCTCCAGCTATGGACCTGTTTATTGTTGCTTTTCTAGTTCTTGCAGCGTTATGGTTAGGTTGTTTGTATAAGATTCTTCTAACCTTTTTAGGCAGGCCTCTATTGCTATGAATTTCCCTCTGAGGTCTGCCTTTGCTGTGTCCCATAGGTTTGGGGCTGTTGTGTGTTCATTTTCATTTGTTTCCAGAAACTTCTTGATTTCTTCTTTGATCTCATTGTTTACCCATTCCTTAATAGCATGTTATTTGGTCTCCTTTAATTAGAGTGTTTTAGGGTTTTTTTTTCCCCTTAAGATTGGTTTCTAGCTTCAAGCCATTGTGATCTGAGAAGATGCTTGGTATGATTTCAGTTTTCTTATATTTGTGGAGGCTTGTCTTCTGTCCTACCATGAGGTCTATCTTAGAATTATATTGGCCTTATTTCTCCTTCCATTTTGAATGAGAGCCTTGCTGGGTAGAGTATTCTTGTTTGCAGAGCTTTGTTTTCCATTACTTGAAATATTTTTTGCCATTCCCTCTGGCTTGTATTGCTTCTTTTGAGTAATCACTTGATAACCTTATCAGAGGTCCCTTATATGTTATTTGCTTTTTCTCTCTTGATGCTTTTAGGATTCTATCCTTGTCTTTGGTGTTTGCCATTTTAATTATGATGTGTCTTGGAGTGGGTCTGTTTGGGTTCATCCTCAATGGGACCCTTTGTGCTTCCTGAACTTGAGTAACATTTTCACTCATCAAGTTAGGGAAGTTTTCTATTTTTTTTTTTTTTTTTAAGATTTTATTTTTTTACTTTCAGAGAGAGGGGAAGGGAGAGAGAGGGAGATATCAGTGTATGGTTACCTTTCACCTGTCTCCAGCTACAGAGCTGGCTAGAGACCTGGCTTGCAACCTGGTTATGTGCCCTGGCTGGGGAATTGAACCAGTGTCCTTTGGTTCACAGGCCAGCGCCTTACCCACTATGCCACCAGCCAGTATTACGTTTTTTTAAAGATTTTATTTATTATTTCCAGACAGAGGGGAAGTGAGAGAGGCAGAGAGGGAGAGAAACATCGATGTATGGTTGCCTTTCACTTGCCTCCAGCTATGGACCTGACTGGAGACCTGGCTGGATACCTGGCTTGCAACCTAATTATATGCCCTGTCTGAGAATCAAACCAGCAATCTTTGGATTTGCAGGCTGGTGCCTATCCACTGAGCCACCAGCCAGGACCTTATTATTAATTTTTTGAACAGGTTTTCCATTCCTTATTTCTCTTTCTGGTACCCCTATGATATGGATATTATTGTGGTTCTTCTTGTCCTGTAGCTCTCTTAAAACCTCTTCATTCTTGTTCAGTCTTTTTTCATTCTGTTGCACTGTCTTGGAATATTTTTCTAAGTTATCTTCCAGATCGCTTGTCCTATACTGCCCTCCCTCTAGTCTGCTGTTGATTCCTTCTCCTGTATTCTTCAATTTGGAAATTGTATTCTTCATTTCCTCCTGGCTCTTATTAATAGTTTCTATGTCCTTTTTAATGCTGGTGTAGTTCTCAGTGAGCTCCTTGTATCTTCCCTGGAGTTCTCTGTAGTTCTCCTGAAGTTCTTTGTAGTTTTCCTTGAGCTCACTGAACTAATTGAGCTTCTCAATTATCATTATTTTGATATCTGATAATTTGCTTGCCTCTGTTTCATTCAGTGATCCTTCTGGGGATTCCTCCTTTCCTTTTGGTGATGGACTGTCTTTTTTTTTCCTCCCCATTTTTTAAGTTTCTCTTCTTGTTTGCTTTTGCTTTATAGAATGGCTTTTTCGAGTTCCTGTCTTTGTGATGTGACACTCTGTTATGTAGAGGTGCACTATCTTTACTTCATGGATTCACCTTTGGTGAGGTCAGATTATCCCATAATCTGGGCCTAGTCAGCCTGTTGGAGCCAACCAGAGACCCACTGTTTTTGTCTGTGCCCTTCAGTTTTTAATTCAGTTGATCTGTGCTCAGCTATCAAGTTTTGGTACTGATGGGCAGAACCGATTAGCTCTATTTAAACCATTCAACTTGTGATCAGTGGTCACCTTAGTCACCACTGGGCAAGTCCAGTTAATTAAGTTGTAATCCAATCAGACTGATCAGTTGCCAGGCTCAGGCATCACTAGGCTGGACAGATTGATTCAGTTGTCATCTTATTGATTTGTGATCCACTGCCAGGCTCAGGTGCAGCTTGGTGGAACAGACCTTTTCAATTGTAAATCAATGAATCTGTGATCAGCCACCAGACTCAGGTGCCACTGGGCTAGACTCAAGATTCAATTGTAATCCAATAAATCTGATCAGCTGCCAGGCTCAGGCACTACTACTGGGCTAGACAGAAAGATTCAAATTGTGATCCGGTATATCTGATCAGCTGCCAGGCTAAGGCACCACTGGGCTAGACAGAAAGATTCTATTGCAATCCACTGACTCTACGATCCTCCACCAGGCTCATATGCCTCTGGTCTAGACAGAAAGATTCAGTTGTAATCCAATGAATCTGTGATCAGCAGCCAGTCTAAGGGACCACTGGGTTAGACAGAATGATTCAATTGTAATCCAATGAGTCTGTGATCAGCCACCAGGCTCAGGTGCCACTGGGCAGACAGACAGTTTCAGTTGTAAATCAACAAATCTGTGATTAGTCTTCTGGCCCAGGTACTGCTGGGTAAGAGAGACCAACTCAGTTGCAGACCAATGAGTCCACCATAAGCCACCAGGCTCATGCACCACTAGGCAGGATTAACTCATTCAATTTTGATAACTATCTCTCAGGGCACTTTTATTTAGTATGGTGAACAGCAAACAAATTTAATTTTATTTATATTACTATTAATATCAGTAGCATAATTTCAAGTTTATTAAATTCATAAATTGAAGTTATGAGAATGTGTACTTATATTTTTATTCTGCTTTTATCTGGGCCATGGTAAGTCCTTTAGAATACATGTTTTTTTGGTTTGTAGTATACCGCTTAAAGATAATTTTTTGTCTATTATATTAATTTACCATTGCTACAGAATAGTCATCCCTAAAACTCAGAAGTGTACAATCATTTATTATTTTTTATGTCTCTGTGAGTCATCTCAAGTCTGGCTGGTCCAGGTAGGGCTTTGCTGGCTGGCTCTTCTCCACAGTGCAGGATCTGATCCTGCTTCCTACATCCTCCTTAGACTAGCAAACTCACTAGCCATGTTGTTTACTTCTCATGTTTGATAGAGGTACAGTAGATCAAGAAGAAATACTTGAGGCCTTTTAAGGCCAAGGACTAGAACTTAGGGCTATCATTTGCACACATATGTGAAAGCCAAAGAAAATCCAAGTTCAAAGTTAAGGGGTAGCGGGGTAGCGGAATCCATGTAGACCCAGGGCTGGTCCATCATTTAGATATGGATTCAAGAAGAGGTAAAGAATTGAGACCAACAGTGCTGTTACCATGGATATTAATTATGTACCCCTCCCCCCTTGCCCAGGGATGCCTTCAGTTCTGCATGTTTGCTATCTCTCACAGAATCACTGTACTCTTCCTAGGTATTTAGTGTATTTTAATTTCATGGATACTAAAAATTGTGCTGTAGACTTCAATTGTCTTTCTTGTGTTATGTATTAGAAAAACGTAATATTCTGTTTTATATGTCTCTTTTACTCCTTATGCTAGTACCACTCTCAGAACCCTTCATTCTGATACTTTTGGTCACCAAATGTGTGGGGATTTTGTCCCACCAGGCAGTTCTCCATAACACCAGGTGGGTGTCCTACAGTTTAACTCAGTTCTGACATGATTTACTTGAGGATAGCTTTAGTATATGTGCTGCCGAAGCGAGCACAAGGATAACTTTAGATCTTGTAAGTTATGGGCTCAGTTCTAGGAGATTGCTCCCATGCACTTCAGAAGCCAGTCACAAGTAGTGGGTCCCCAGGTTAACCACAACTTCTGTCTGACTTGGCTATAAATCAGAGGTTCCTGTGGTCTTCTCCCACTTTAGATTTGATTAATTTGCTATAACAGCTCACAGAGGCAGAGAAAATTTTTCTTTGTATACCTGGAAACTTTCTAAACTCCATACTAAGGGGATTTTTTTGAAGCTTCATCACATAGGCATGATGGATCATTAACTTCATTTTTAGCCCTAGTCTTTTTTCAAAATAGTGAGGTCGGGGGGAGCTGAAAATTCCAAGCTTCTAATCATGATTTGGTCTTGCCAGTGACAAACCCTCATCAGAGAGCCATCTGAAAACCCACCCAAGTATTTAGAAGGGTTTCAGGAGTCCTCTGTCAGGAACCAGGGTCAAAGATCAAATAATAGATGCCCTAGTGCTCTTATCACCTAGGGAATTACAGGTGTTTAAAGATTTTATTTATTATTTTTAGAGAGAGGGGAAGGGAGAGAGCCATAGAGGGAGAGAGACATCAGTGTATGGTTGCCTTTCACCTGCCTCTGGCTATGGACCTGTCTGGGGACCTGGCTGGGGACCTGGCTTGCAACCTGGTTATGTGCCCTGGCTGGGAATTGAACCAGCAACCTTTAGGTTTGCAGGCTGGTGCCTTATCCACTGTGCCACCAGCCAGGGCTTATTTCTGTCATTATTATTCTTATCTTGTCCCTGACTCTATTTTTGTCTATAATATTTATTTTACTTGTTTATTTCACCTAGATTCTTAAGTTGGCCAATTTCATTGTCTCTTGCATGTTTCAAAAATGTTTTGCACCATTTGTAGTGCAATAAGAAATACAAATAGAGTTAAAGATTAGGCTTCTGGCTAAGATGGATGCATAGGTAGACATGCTGCATCTCCCTTCACAACTAAGAAGGAATACTCTTACCTCAAAACTAGAGACAATGAGAAATTCCAGAAAATTGTGCTCCATGAAAGTCCAACAAAGGTAACAAGAAGAAATACTTATCCAGACAGGTAAGAGGGGTGGAGCTAGGATAGAGAGGACACAGTTAGTAGAGTGGTTTGGTAGTACTGCAACTACAGAGGGACTGTGGCTGTGGTTGGCCAGCGGAAAGCACAGCCACCCATTTAAAAAAAGTAGAGAAACCTGGGGAGTACTCTCAGCACCAGACTAGACTGCATGGCTCACACCAGGAGTGAAAATAAAGCCTCATTGGTGAAAATTGTGGGTGGAGGAAGAAACTGCAGATCTCTCAGGACAGTCTATTCATTTAGAGGCCGCCATGGTCCTAGAACATCCACAAACCAACCCACTCTGGGAACCATGGCCAGAGTATGAGCTAGAGAGGTGCCAGTCCCAATGGGAAGCAGGAAAAGTGCCAGGAAAGGAAGCAAGTGCTGAGCAAACAGCACTGTTCCCTCTTAGACCCCTCCTCAACATACAGTGTGCCACAACATGGTGAAACGGGTTGCCCAGGATTATGAATACCTAGGGCTCCACCCCTTACAACGTAACAGGTGTGACAGCTCTACCTAAGACACAGAGGCAAACACAGAAGCCTGTCGAGTTGGGAAGATAGTATAGCCCAAAAAAGGAAACAGATCAAGATTCCAGTGGGAGAACTAAGTTATGAGATTACCAACCTAACAGATGCAGAGTTCAAACCACTGGTGATGAAGATGCTCACAGACTTGACAGATAGGAGGAGGTCTATCCCAAATGTATCAAACCAATGTCAATATAATTAAAATAGTTTTCATGGCCAATATTTTCGGGACAAAACTCATATGCTTGAGTATGGCAAACACAGAAGGGAAGAAGTTGAAGACTATGTATGCAAAGTGAAATGAAAGAAAATCCACACAAAACCAATGGAAGGAAACCAGTGTTTAAATAAATAATTTAGAACATAAAGAAGAGTCATCAACCACACCAAGACACATCATGATTAAAATGCCAAAGTTTAAAGATATAGAAAAAATCTTAAAAGCAGCAAGAGAAAAGAAGAGTTACCTACAAAAGGTAATTCCTATAAAATGATCAGCTGATTTCTCAAAAGAAACCTTGCAGGCAAGAAGGGACTGGCAAAAAGTATTCCAAGTGACAAAAAACAAAGACCTGCAACCAAGATTACTCTATCCAGCAAAGTTATCGTTTAGAATGGAGAGGCAGATAAAGTGTTTTCCAGACAAGGTAAAGCTCAAGGAGGTCATCATCACCAAAACATTATTATATGAAATGTTAAAGAAACTTACTTAAGAAAAAGATCAAAACAATGAACGTTAAAATGACAACAAACTCACAATTATCAACAACAGAACCTAAAATGTATAAAAACAAAAACAAACTTAACAACCAACAGAACAGGATCAGAATCATAGGTATGGAGATCGATCATTGGGAAGGTTATCAGTTGGGAGGGGGAAAGGGGGAAAATAGGGAAATGGTGCAGAAATTAGGAAACATAATTAGTGGGTACAAGATAGACAGGGGGAAGTTAAGAATAGTACAGGAAAGGCAAAAGCCAAAGAATTTATATGCACAACCCATGGGCATGAACTAAAGTAGAAGGAATTGCTGAAGGGAAGGGATTGCTAGAGGGAAGGGAGGTACTGGGTGGGGGTGGGGGTGGGGGGGCAAAGAAGAAAAAATTGGGACAACTGTAATAGCATAATCAATAAAATATACTTTTAAAAAATGTGACTTTCAACCTAAAATAAAATTTTAAAATTTGAAGAAAGAGAAACAAAATAAGGGTATGAGCTTATTCAAAACAAAAGGCTGTTTTATAACGTTTATTTCATAATAAAGTGTTTTTATATTTCAAAAAAAAGAAAAGAAATAACAGAGTATAAATAAGTTTGAAATAATTCCATACTACTCTTTACCCTCCACCCAGTAGGCAAGGTTACAAATAACATAATAGCTAGCATTCATTGAAAATTTCTTTCCTCTTGAGTCTTATGTACCATGTTTTTGAGTAGTCCCAAATTCTGATCCCACAGCAACTTTATGAGGTAGGTACTGGCATTATCCCTCACATGTGAAGCAGATGCAGTTTGTAGAACTTGTTCAAGGTAAATGCCAGAGCAATGCACTGAGCTGGTGAAGGCTGGCTCTGGGTCTCACATTGCTGACTGCTGAGTTATATGGCTCCCCATTGATGTGCTGAAAGGAAAGGATAAAAGGAATGCATGTTGCTTCTTTTCTTTTTTTATTTTTTGAGTCCTTGATTCAGTTTTCTTTCCTTATTTGTCTTCTGTGTCCTCTTGTGTCTGTCATAAACATAACCAATTAAATGTTAGTGCTAATAACTTAAATAGCACCATTTAAATTTTGTGACACTTAGCATTCCAATCACTACAGGTTAAACAGGAAATTTTTAGGATTTAGGCAAATGAAAATGATTTACGAACCCCTTTTCTGGTAAAGATGTGTTTAGCACAACAACTGTCCTTATATTTATTATAAGCATAATACTACCAGGTACATTTTATGTTTTCTTGCAGAAGTTTGGTGGTAAATGTGGAAATTAAATAGGAAAATATGGAGAAATCAGCACAATTCCAAACACCTGCTCAAAACATTTGTTTTATTGATTTAACAGTTGACTCTTTAAAATGTTTCTATAAAAACATTGGCTCTAGGCAGAATAAGTATTCTCAGTGAATATATTTGTTGACATATCACTTAAAAACTATTACAATGACAGATTTTAGGAATTTTATGTGAGTCTGAATGACAAGCAATGGCCATTTTAGATGAGAGTGGCTCTTCTGTTTTCCTGGCTGATCCTCTTGTATTTATATACTTTTAGTGATGAAGTTTTGTTGTTTTGATCTGTCAGTATCACATTTGACTAAATTATTTGGAAAGTCTTCATTGATTTGTTTAATGGGTATCCTTGCTGCTCAATATCACTAATTAATGTGCAACTAACACCTTTGGGGGAAACTTGAAGTAATCATTTTTTCTTCAAATAATTTGTAAGTCCCACAACCCTGAAGTTCTCTGAAGCTAAATGATCATTTTCTCTTAATCATTTATCTGTAGAACGAGACAAGGACTTTCATTTTTTAAGTTCTCTTAAGGAGGGTCAAGGGATGACTGTGTCTCCCTTAGAAAGAGCTGCATGATAGATCAACTGACAGATCAATGTCCCCCAAACCAAGTTCCATTCTCCCACTGCTTTTTGTGATTGCCATTTCTTCAACCAACAGAATGCCTATAGCCAATGAAATAAATAAATAAATAAATAAATAATAAAAGAGTCCCTTTTGGTGGCATAAGTCAGCACCTGTATGTAACCTCTTAACCTCCCAAAAAAGGGATTTATTGGCCAGTGGTAGTTTTGGCACCTTGGGTCCAAGTGCACAAAATGACATTGTTAAGCCTCTATATTCCCATTGGGCTCTGATTCTGATTATGTTGGCTTCTTTCTTGGCTGGCCACCTTGTTTCTTGTGGTGGTCCTTGACAATGCAAGGCAATCATTGTAACCATAGCAGCAACCTCAAGAGAAAAAAAAGAAAACTTTTTTCCACTGGCTCATAGTGAGAGTCCCACAGAGAACTCTCATTGGACCATCCAGATCCTGTCCCCAGGTGAAATGCCAGAGCTGAGATCAAGTACCTCATCTGAATCCCTTTCTGTGATGGAAGGAACTGACTTCTTTATGGAAGAACTGAAGTGATATTATTATCAGAATGTAGAAAGCTAGCTCAGTTAGCAAAAATAGTTGTCTACTACTTTATATAAATGCACAAAAATAAACTACAGGAATATACCCTTAATTGTGTTATTAATCTGTAATAACAATCAACCAGTTTTTAAAATGAAAGGTACTTTGTGTAGGGGAAACAGTATTTTAAGTGGATGATTGATCATAAGTTAATCAACAGAATATTCATTCTGGAAAAAACTTAGGTTAGGATGTAGTTCCATACAACACAATACTGAGCTTTTATTATTTGTGAAAGATCATGCTATGTTCTGGAGATACAAAAATAACATAGCCTCTCACTGTCTTTGACCTCCTACCCTAATTCTTGAGAGAAGTAGTGCGGAGAACAAGAAAATGAATGGTTACAATTCTGTGTGATAAATGCAGTAATTGAGTATTGTTCAAGACTCTTGGGAGCTCAAGATGGGTATCTCCCACAGACTGAGAACACTTCTTAGCTGTGTGATAGACTCTTGATCATCTGGCCCTTTTAATGCCTCTCTAGCTTCATCCCCAAAAGTACCCTTCACTTTAGTTGTACTGAACTCTTCAATTCTCCAATTAACCCACTCCCTGACACATCACCACACATTTACCTATTTGCTTTGGTTTTGGTTGCCTATGTTTTGGTTCTTACAACATTTTAAAAAT
>PVIW01000844.1:157754-198088 GCA_004026585.1 Noctilio leporinus
TTTTTTTTTTTTTTTTTTTTTTTTTTGGTATGAACAGATCATCCTTTTTATTCTCTGCAGTTTCTGCTAGAAACTGCTGGAACTAGAGGAGACATTGGGTTTTCATCCCTAACTTTAGGGACATTAAAAAGCAAAGCAAACTCAAAGGTCGCTGGTTCAATTCCCCAGCCAGGGCACATAACCAGGTTGCAAGCCAGGTCTCCAGCCATGTCCGTAGCTGAAGGCAGGTGAAAGGCAACCATACATTGATGTCTCTCTCCCTCTCTGCCTTTCTCCCTTCCCCTCTATCTAAAAATAATAAAATAAAATCTTTAAATAAAATATATGATTTCCCTCGTCTCTGAGGAGAGATGACGTTTTAAATAATTAATTAATTAATGTTATTTGGGTTTCACACTATCTACCTGCCCTTTCTCAGCCATAGGCAGATAGTGTCAAAACTTTCTTTGGGCTCTAGCCACTCACTCCTATGGGTTAGTGTTATGAACAAATACCAAATATCAATCACTTTTCATGGTGCAGAACACTGGATTGGGTTAAGTGCAACTTTTTCTCCCTTTGCGTTAAATTAAGAGTGGCATTTCCATAAAGCCAAAAACCTCTGTACTTATGTGGAATAATTAAGCAGAGAACTGGATTTTACAGTGAAAGACCTTTGATCTAAGCCACTAACAGGGTGACAGTGTGAATTGTTACAACACCCTTCTTCAGTAGCTATTCCTATTCCCATTTTATAGATGAAGATGATACATTATAATGCATCTGAAGTGATAGTAGGGACTATGTGACTATAGTTCCTGGCTTCTTTCCTTTAAACCCAGATCCAAAGCCCTCAGATTTTCTGAAGGAGTTTCAAGTATTGCTAGCTACATACAAGGAGATAATGCCTGACAAAAAAAAAAAAAAAAATCTAGATTCCTATCTGGAACATGAGTCACCCCTACAATTCATTCCTGGTTTTATCTCCAGCAATATCAGTGCCCTGATTAAGCTCCACTTAAATAATGTCATCAAGCCCTCATCTCCTAGTTTTGCAAAAACAAAAGTGATTGACAACCAATTACCTAGTGGCATCCCTTCCAGAGGGGAAATCACAGATGTAATGTATTTTCTTAGTTTAACACACTTTAATTATTTACTGTTTTTAAAGGCTTGTTTAAGCGTGAAAATGTGCTTCTCTCCCTGAGAAGGGCTTTTCGAAACCTTGTAAAATTGCATTTTGCATTCCAAGGGACTCGCTGTGCCCCCATCACCTCTTTGCATTATGAAATAAAATGAGAAGTGAATTCGGTTTCTAAAATGTTGTTTGTTACCTATACAAAGTGGCTTTACTATTAGGTGGGAATTCCTTAAAAGGAAACTGTTCTGCCCTGAGGAGGCGGAGTACCATTTGGGAAAATCTGCTTTAGTGTTTTCTTAGCTAACTTGATTCTTTTTGTGCATTTAGGGGAAATGTAAGAATTTGGTAGTTCTCACTACTTGAGTATTTTGAAATAGAAAATTGCTTGAATAATGCAGCTCCCTGGAGGTATTCATGCTAGTGCCAAAATAATATATATATATATATATATATACATATATATATATATATATTTATTTATTTATTTATTTATTTATTTTTAAAGTTACCAATAAATTTTTTTTTCTAATGAGAACAAATGAAATATCAAACCAGAGGTGATATGATACATCTCATCAAATGACTGGGTTTCATTTGCCACACCCTATCGAGTTTTGACCTCTCCTTTTTCTAGTATCAAACTTGGTACTTGCCCATAGAGCAAGTTTGCACAAAATAGAAAAAGACATCCCTTCTCAGGAGACACAACCCTACCCTGGCTTGATAAGAGGGACACTGCTGGATGTCAGCCCCCACCCCCACCCCACTCATCTCATGGGCTGGCACTGTGCAGTCTACACAACTACATGTTACAGCCCTGGGAACTAGAAACGTTCAAGGTCATGTGTGAGTTGCATAGAAACATGTTCCTGCACTTGTTTGGCATTTGGGAAGTGTGAGGATACTGTGAAACCAAACACTCTGTTAGAATAGAAATTGGGTATTGACTCAGCTCTAATGAAATCTGTGGACAGATCTCACCTGGGAAGGAGAGGATACTCAGCATCAAGCATACTGTATACGTGAGGCAGAGTATTAGATGGGATTCCAGTAGTAATGAAATGATTCTGGAAACAGAAATTAGCGAGGATTTGCATAATACCACAGACATTTTCATTTTCTTGATTATGGCATGATAAAGAATGTAGAGTCCTTAGATCTGCTGGAAGAAATGCTAGCATACCCCTAGCAGTCAGGGATTTAAGACATAGCAGCTCCAGAAATAACCCTGGCCTTGAGCTGTCCAGTTGCTTCCCTCTTTCCTTCTCGGCCCTTGCATAATGGAGGCAAGATGACTAGCAAAACGTGTAGTAGTAAGAGGTAACATTAGTTGGGCCCCTGCTCTTTTCCCGGCAAACAACCAACAAAGAGAATGTATATCCCTCATTAACTGAGTGCCAGATACTGGAATTTCAGTGATAAGACTCAGTCCTTATCTGATCTCATGAACTTTACAGTTTAGTAGATGAAACGGATAGTTAGCAAAGCAAATAAATGTATTATGTTGAGAAATTTTGTGAGGAAAAAAAAGATAGATGCAATGAGAATATTAATTATTGGGGCAGGGGCAGGGGCTAATGTGGATGGGTTTAGCTTTTGAGCCACTGTACCAATAGTAAGAAAATGTACAAAACAAACACCTTTTGTCTCAAGTCTTTTTATTCAGAAACTCTAACGTGTTCCAATCTGAGTAAGATTAGCATCTTAACTTCAAAAATGTTGCTTTAGCCTGAGCTGGTAGCTCAGTTAGAGTATTATCCTCATATACCAAGGTTGTGGGTTCGATCACTGGTCAGGGTACATATAAGAATCAACCAATTAATGCATAATAAGTGCAACAACTTGCTCTTTGTTCTTTCTCTCCTTTCTTCTCTCTCTAAAATCAATACTTAAAAAAAAAATCAAAACAGTTGCTTTGGCCAAGGTGTTAGTATCCATGACACATATTTCAGGGCTCCTGCCATGGAGACCTCTGCTCGAGGTAAGAAGCTTTGGAAGGTGAGGGGTGACTGATTTTCCTTTCCCAGGACAAAGACATCAGAGTTGTGTTACTTCATGTAAAACTTTTCCTCCTCTTACCAAGTGTTGAAATGTTTGTGTTCTTTTCCTGGTGATGAGAGATGAGAGGAAGCTTGGAAAAGCTAGATGTTGCTGCTCTTGAGGTAAAGGTTTGTGATCAAAACCCCACTGTGTTTCAGAAATGTTTGAATTAATTTACTAATCTATGAGGACAGAATCTGGGTTTAGCTGTTTGATCTGCAGTTTTTCCCCTACATAGATTCTCTGCTTGATGGTTAAGCATTTTCTCAGATATAATCTTATATTGATGCAGTTTTCCTGGTTCCTTTAGACATTTTGAGCATGTGACCATCACCGACATAGACCCTGATGCTGGTGACATTTGTTTGCACATGCTCCTGGCAAGGAGACTGCAGCGGTAGGTGCCATCTTTGCAATCTGTCCATCTCTTTTGAAAATATTTCACCTGCTGGCTCTTGTGGCATTGTTTTCCTTCCCCCTTTTTCTTCTGACAAGTTCTCTGACAACATCCCTCTTTTTTTGGTTCAGAGTCTTCCTTTCTCAGCTAGATATTAACTTTCACTAGCTTCCCTTTTCCTTCTGTCCCTTGCTGTCTGCTTGCCTCCCACTTGCCTTTCTGTATGTCATTCCCTTCCCCCCTCTTCCCTTTTACTCCATTCCACTCCACTCCATCTTTATGGATTGTGTACTTGATAAATACCCTACAGTTGGAGGGTGGAGGAGTCTCTCCATACTCTAGGATTCACTGGCAGGGGTTGAGTGGGAACTCACTCTTGCAGAAGTGAAACCTTGAAGACTTATTAATTTAGGTTGGGCTTGAGAGCACGTTCATATGTGTGTGAACCTGTATGTAAACTGAGTCATTGGAGTATCTGTTGTACTCAGTCTATGATCTGCGAAGGTACGAACCTATGAAATTTTATCAAGGCCACAAAACTCTGATTATCTACATCTTTTTAAAGCTTGTATAAATTATGAGCTGATCTGAGAACCACTGCATTTGGAACTTTCCTATGGAACAAATCTGAACAGTTCTCTAAAGGAAAGAATAAAATATTTTTTATTACATTACCCTTTTCAGAGATCTCTAAAAGTAAGTGACTGAGTGTGCTACAGACCATAAGATGATATGAATTTATTTATGAATCTTTTATGCAAATGCCATGGATATTTTCCTTTCTCTGTCTTGGCACAAATCCTTTAGGTAGTTACTTATCTTTGTTCTTGATTTTTCCAAAAATAGAGTTGGATCAGTTACTGAGTTATATCTCTACACCTGTCTTTGAATAGTACCTCTCCTAGAATGGTCACACCTGAATCGATTTTTCTGGCACAACATGGAAGGACCTTTGGCTATATCATGTCTTAATGGTGGTAAAAATCATTCTTTACCAAATAGTTAATGTAAAAACTGTGCACAGTAATAAATAGAGCTAGGATTCCAGCTGGTATGTCTGATTTTAGATTGAATGACAATCAAGCTACAGTATTTGCTATTTTTCAAGGGATGGGGGAAAAGTCGCAAAAATGGAAATGTGAGGTTTTTAAAAATGCTATTTAAAATAATCATGATCATCATACAGTACCCTATTTTTAGATTTAGGTCATTTAAAACACTTCCTCTTTTAAGATAAAAAAAAAAGGCATAAGTAGCTTGATGGCTAATGGGGCATGGGGGTCCCTGCCCAGTGTGCAAACCGGTTTTTCTTCTGCGTGGCTGCCGCACAGCATCAGTGGCTCTGACCCCTGACCTCCAGGCATCAAGGCAAACGATCAGATCTAGGGAGGAGCTAAAGAAATAAGCCAAAGGAGCCTTCCAACTTCCAATCTCCTTTCCCTTCTTTATTTATTCATCAGTTAATCAGGAGAGGTTCAAGATACCGAGCCCTGTGCTCTGTCATTCTCGACCTCCAGCACAGGGCCGGAAGGTTGGTGCTTGCCTTGGCTCCTGCCCTGGATCATCCCCTGGACAGGAATGTTCTGGCAGAGAGTTGGACCAAACCATTACAGTGAATTTTTCTTTTATTACTTCTCTTTCACCCTTTCATTGTGTTTCATTCGCAATGGAAAGATGGAAGTTTGTGGGATGGGGTTAGGGTAGAAATGTGAAGACTTTCAGAGTTTCTCTGGCTGGGCCCATCTGCTTTTCAGGTTCATGGGTTTGGGGTAATGCTAGACCTCATGTCCTGACTACCCAGCCTGACAGTTGAAATGTGTGATGTATTCAGAGCCATAAACATCCCAATTACAAAGATTACCAGTTTTCCATGAGCTTCAATGAAACAATCCTCATTAAATCTCTGTCTCCTAGTCATCTTTTCTATTTCAGTAGGTATAAAATCACTTCTATTTTTTAAAATTTCTCTACTGGATAGATTTTTTATATTAACACCTTCAGTTGCTATTTCAAAATCTCTTTTTTTTTTTTTTTCCTAGTAATCTTACTCAAGAACACTTTTAAGCTCAATGTTCTAAATATCACTTACCTATCATGAAATGTGTCAGGTGATGAGCTTATCGATGGGAATTTTGATTTTTTAAAAATGTTCTATTTACTATGTTGTTGCTGTCTATTTTCCAGAGTTTCATTTTATTTTATTTTTATTAATTGATTTAGGAGAAAGAGAAGAAGGGAGAGAGAAAAACGTTTATTTGTTGTTCCACTTAAGTACGTATTCATTGGTTGTTTCTTGTATGTGCTCTGACCATGATCAAACCAACAACCTTGGTGCATTGGACAGTGCTCTAACCAACTGAGCTACCTTGCCAGGGCTTAGAGTTTCATTTTATTTACCTTCACTATTGAATGCAGATCCATAAAAATCAGCGTGAAAATTAGCCAGTAGAAAGGAAGGCAAGACCCACAAAAATACCCAGAGATATTTACCTACACAGGTGAATCTCACAAATACTTATCAATTTGTTAGTCACACAGAACATTCTCCTCACACCATTTACTAACTAATGGACAAACACAATTTTAAAAGTAAATTCTAAGTAGAGATAATATATCACATATGTTAAAGGACTGTCTCCATTCTTTTAATATCTATAAGTGTCCAAAATACTTTTTGTTAACACTATTATCTTTCGCTAACCTTTTAACTTTTCCCCTTTTCAAATGATTTAGTTTTCTTTCTGTTAAAGTGAAAAGGTCTTAGGTCACATGTTCATTCGTACAAATAATTATTGACTCTCTAACTCATACTGAACTCTGAATGCTGGGAATCTATATATGAACAAGGCCACCTGCTTCTCTCACCCTCTTTCAGCTTATATTATAGTCAGGGAAGACAGTTCATGCACACACACAGAAAACTTTTTAAAAGCATTATTAGCTAAAGTATTATGAAGGAAACAAATGAAGGATGAAGGGAGGGAATGTCAGGGACCAGGGCCAAAAGATAAGGACATAAAAAGCTCTCTGGAAAAGGTGACATTTCAGTCCTGAAAGATGAGGACTGGCTGAGAAGGTAGGTGGGGTAAGGAGATATTCCAGCTCAAAGGGCCATTGTATACAAAGGTTCTGATTTGAGAAAAAGGTCATTCTTTTTGACAAATGGCAAAAAGACCAGTTGGCACATTATATATGTGAAGATTTGGGTGGTTAACATCTGAGAAAATGGAAGGGTGTTTGGATATTATTTCTGAGGGCAGAGGAGTCATTACTTAGTTATAAGTGGGGAGTGACCTATGCAATTTTCTTTGAGAGAAGATAATAGGGCTTCTGTGTGGTGAGTGGACTCAAGAAGGCAGAGGCTGATGGGAAGAAGGCTATTATCTCAATGCTGGGGAGAGACAACCAGGCTTTTACCTAGATGGCAGCCGTAGGGAACTTGAAGGGGTTAGTTTGGAATGAGGTGGAAAGGTGAAAGGAAGAAGCCTCCTCCGTGCAAGAAAGGAGACATTAGTAGGTACAGTTTGTGGGGTTGAGGGATGGGGACTATACTGTAACTGCCCTTACTGGTAGAAACCTTGTTTTAATAAAGGAACAAAACAGTTCACTTGACAAGTTGATAATGTAATTGTTACTAAACAGCAAGTGGGGTCCTATTGCCTGCCACCACCCACTAGGCAGAATTCCAGAAGCAAAGGTTTAGTGATAAAGCAAAGGAGCCTTTATTCAAAAGCTACACAATTTTGGAATAACAGCTCTCTATATGCCTTAGTCACTTAAGACTATTATTTAAGGCTAACTTCTGTAACTCCTGAGTTTCCATATAAGGTAGTTTTTAATTATCCTATTGCTATGGGACTCTGTTTACAATCTAAAACAACATAAGAGACAAAAGCTATATAATTTTGGAAGAACGGTCAGCTTCTGCCTCAGACCCCAAACCCTCTAGAATATCCAAAGAAGAGTAACCTGCTACCCTCTACCAGGTGAAACCAATCCTAGGCTATGCCCAGAGTTTCTTCTTCCATCCAAAATCCTGTCCTTTGGGAAATGTAGGCAGTTGCAGCACAATCATCTAGGTATCCTCAAGGAATGGAGCCTGAGAGCCAGTCTCCACCCTCATTTTATTTTAAATCTTCTGGCCCACAATTCCATGCCCACTGGAGGCATCAACTCCTCAACCACTCTCATCCCAGACTGTTTACCATTGCCTCAGACAACCTCTTCCTGGGGCCCCTCCCAGCTCCTCCCCAGTGATCTGATCAGATCTTTCTGTATTATAATGTGGTTGAATAGTGTTTATATTATACTTAAGTATGAGATTATATGTGTGTATAGGTGTGAATTTGATTTAGATTATATATATATATGAAATATATATTTATGCAGTGGTCTACTTTGGCATCCTTTTGAGTCATTTTGGGAAAAGAAATAATTTTTCAACAATATGGGTGTTATTTTGTATACAATTTCATTATTTACAAAAGTCACATACTGAATGTGTTTATTCTCTAAATTGTATAAGATATGGGAGATCAATTGTTATACAGATGTGATGTGGGATGTTTAACTTGGATGTCACACTGCCTGAGTTCCAGGCTGAGACCCATATTCCATTGATTGTTTATTTACTTTACTTCTCTGAGCCTATTTCCTCAGTGATATAATGGGGACAACAATTGTGCCTGCTTCATAAAGTTGTTGTGAGCATTAAATCTGATCATTCTACCTGAGATTTAGCTTGATGCTTGGTACACATCAGATAGATCATATTAAATGTAAACTCATATTATAATTTTAGGGTTAGAAAGGACTGTAGACATAGTCTTGTTTTACCTTCCAGTTTTACAGACAAAACACACACACACACACACAAAACACAATCAGATATTACATGGCAGATTCATACTGATGATTAGAGGCATTACCAGACTTTGATCATTTTTCTTTTGGACCCTCAACTAATGCTCTGCAAAGTTTTTCTCTTCTTTCTTTCTTTCTTTCTTTCTTTCTTTCTTTCTTTCTTTCTTTCTTTCATCTTTCTTCCTTCCTTCCTTCCTTCCTTCCTTCCTTCCTTCCTTCCTTCCTTCCTTCCTTTTTACTCTTTCCTTAGAATTAATTCCTAGGAAGAAAATTTTAATAAAGTTAAAAGAGGAGTTGAATAACACAAAAATACTTAGGCTATGAATTTAGGTATTAAGTATGTGTGTGAGAGAGAAAGAGAGCAAACTATGGAGAAACAGAGGATCCCAGAGAGAAATGCTGAACTCCAGAGAGACAAAGAAAGGCAGAAATACTAAGTGTAGATTGGATAAGAAGAGTTATGTCTTTTCAATTGAAATCTAAACATCATTAGGAAGATGAATCTGGTAAAAATTAAAAGTTCAGTCAAGTCTGTAAAAAATATAATAGTATGTTAAATGTTTCTAAGACCCAAAATTCAAGAACCAGCTAGATATTAATCTGAGAAAGTCTTATAATTCCTTATTTTAAATTCGATAACAAAAGCAATCTTGAAACATTTGGGTAGAGAAAAAAAAATTAAAAAGGTACCAAGGATAAATGTGCATAGTAGAAAACAATTAAATTATACATTTGAAATGCCCTAAACATCAAGAATCATGAATGAGAAGAATAACATGGACTAAGAATGAGTAGGAGAAATGATGATTGTTCATAAAGTATAAAAATAAAGTTATTACTTACAGTAGAATTAAGGCATCTCCCACTACTTCATATACATGTTGTATTACTTTGAAAAAATAATTAGATGCAGTTTTATTAAGAGACTAGGTATGTTAACAGAGACATATGAATTAGGAAAGTTTTCAAATTGCTTCAAAAAGCCTTCAACATGTGGGTAGCAAAGGATCATGCATATATACATCTATGTATATAACACATTTGTTGAATTCATTCAAAGGAAATAGGAAGCTGAAGATCTAGAAACAGAAATTAATACCATGAAGATGTTACGGGTTTGAGTCCAGATCACTGTAATAAAGTGCGTATTGCAGCAAAGTGAATCATGATCTTTTTGGCTGATGAAATGTCTTGCCTTCGATTAGGGAAAACACCATATCTGCCGAGTTCAGTAAAATGAAGCACCATAAAATGAGAGATGCCTGCCTATGTTTAGAAAAAAGGAGAGGCAGAAAGGATTGAGTAACTGGGAAGGAAAGGTTTAAAATCGGTGAAATATTCAAAATGGCAACAGAATTGTGTTGTCAGATACTAACACAATCCATCTAGTCACTTGTCTGACAAAGTGAACACCTGCTGTGTGCAGAGAACCGTGTTAGGAATTTTGAGGGATATGGGCATGGAATGACCATGAAGCTTACCTCCAAGGAGCTCACAGTTCATCAGAAATATGACGTTCATGCATCTGCTTGTTCATCTGTGCAGCACTCAGCATACATGAAATGAATTGTGTCATTCCCATGTCTAACCTTAATGGCAGACATTAATTAATCCCAGCACCCTTTCCACCTGACCCTTAATTATTGTGGCAACTTATTGGTTGCAGAGTAATTCTTACTTGCTTTTCTGGCAGTTGGCCTTGCTCTGATTGAAAGGCAGAGTTTGTGTCTTATTTACTATAATACCCTGAGCACATATATCACAGTACCAAGCAAATGCTCAATAAAAATATAGTTTGCTCATTGAAATAAAACTTACCTTCTTATAGGCTTTTATTCATATTGCAGATTAAATGCTCAATATTATATCAACAGTGGCCCTTGAGTTACTTTGAACTTATAAATAGCTAAGTCATGTAAGTCATATATAGCTGCAAAATTTAACAACCTGAATATTAAAATCAGTTGTTTCTCTGAATTTATGTAGTTCCTAAAGCTAATAGGAACGTAAGCATAAAGATCAAATTGTTTATGGTTTCTGGAGAGAAACTTAGTGGATACGCAATCTTGTTGAACAGGAATGGGGTTCATGTCATGGAGACTTTATTAACAACTGATAGCTTTGTGAAGCTGGAGAATATTTCCAGGGCTGGACGGGAAGGGAGAGGAAGTTATTTTAATCACTTGCATAAGTCATTTATAGTCCTGTCATCTTCCCTGTCATGAAGATTATCACTTAATTATAAGATAACATGATTTGCTGTTTAGATATCTGAGACAGAAATGCACAGGCCAGGAGCAAAGTGGAAATCAATTCTCAAAAGGTCTTAGTGACTAATTAATAAAGTTAGTGCAGCTGTGTGCCTATGAGCCCATCCTGTGGGGTAGGGGGAATGGCTATTTTACAAACATTAGATGAGCTGAGTTATCTGGCCTCAGGGTCAGAGAGGGTGGCCACTTGTAAATCGAGAAGGGATAATAGCTGAGGCAAGTGGGAGATTGCAGTCAGAGGCAAGGTTGAAAGGTGCCTGACCTCATTATGCAGGCCTGCAAAGCCCCAGGATACTCCCCCAGGGCAAGGGCCTCCAGTGGTCCTCTCCCTTGCTTGCCTGCGTTCATCTTGAGTTGTGCAAGAAAATGTCAGATTTGTTGGTTTGAACAAAGCCTGCTACTAACGGGAAAGCAAATCTCTCTGGGGGCCAGTGTTAGTGCATACAGAAGGGAACTCATAAGCAAATATACCTGTGGAAGTAGTTAGAGGATAGATTTCAGTTATCCTACCACACCAACTGGGCTTTCAAAGTGTGGCCAGAGCTGGAATGGGAAAAGGGAAAAGGGTGAGGAACTATTTTTTTTTTTTTTAAGATTGTATTCATTATTTTTAGAGAGAAAGGCAGGGAAGAAGGAAGAGAGAGAGACATCAATGTATGGTTGCCTTTCACCTGCCTCCAGCTGGGGACCTGGCTGGAGACCTGGCTTGCAAACTGGTTATGTGCCCTGGCTGGGAATTGAACCAGTGACCTTTGGGTTCACAGGCCAGCACCATTCCACTGAGCCTCACCAGCCAGGGTTGTGAGGATCTTCTTACAACAGCAGGGACACTGTTGAGGTATATTGGCAACACCCCAGTGTTTGAGGGGTATGCTCTGGATTGGGGTGACCCTGATTTGAACCCAAATTCTACTGCTTAATACTTATGTGAGCTTTGTATTTCTGAGCTTTAGGGTTTTTCATTTACAAAACAGATATTATAATTGCATCAACCTCAGAGGTATAATTTCTCTAAAGAATGGCATGTGATACGTAGCCACCAAATTGCAGCTGTTTAAGTTTTTTGTTATGGTGGTGGTCGCTGTTAGAACTCCATGAGGGCAACAGACAATAACGTTTTTATTATGTTATTTCCTAACTCCTAACACAGTCCTTGCACCAGACACCCCTGGAGCAGATGACACACTCAAATGAAGGTGAGATCAGGAGGGATTCTTCATAAAGGCACTTTTAACAGAAGTGTGGCTGGTGTGTATGGGATCCACAGCCTCATGCAGGAACATGGAGGAGCAGTAGTAGTTGTCACTACTCAAACCCAAGTAGATGAGGAGAGAGATCCTGCCACACAGAGAGAGAATTGGGAGGAACAGCCTGCCTTGGGAGGAACCATGGACCTCTATGAATAGGGACTTGAATTCCATTTTTTTCTATCTGATCTCCTGCTGGCACCCTTACTGACCAGATTGCAGAGGAAGCAGAAGGCAAGGGTGCCCATCAGTGTATTCCACGCCAGCCATCTCCCCAGGGCAAAGAGGGGAGCAGGAAGTGGAGGAATGGGTCTAAAGGGGCAATGCCACTATCACAGTGCCTCACATAGTAGGCAGTCAATAAAAATGTAATGAATGAATAGCATCTCATAGCATTTGGATTAAATGCTGTTCATTCAAACCATTGTTTTCTTAGCATTTATGTATTCATGGCTATAAAAGATGGAATGATGAATAAAGCACAACTATAGCCCTCTCAAGTGTCCATAATACTTTCTTTTTGAAAGTACTTAATATATGTATGTATTTAACTTGCACAGTCTCTCTAAACACTAGGATATATTATCCCCATTTTACAGAGAAAGAGCCCTAAGTTTTGAGAGGTTAACAGACATGTCCAAAATCATATAGAGAGTTGGGGGTGGGATTCCAAACCTTGCTGTCATCCTGGTTCCAAGGCCTTTTTTTTTTTTTTATTTTTTTTTTTTAATTTTATTGTTGTTGTATTACATCCATCCCCTTTTTGCCCCCCTCTGTCCCCCTCCCCACCCACCCATTACCCCCCAAAGTCAATCCCACCCAAGGCCTTTTGAGATCACTTTCTTGGAGAGGCAACTAGATATCTCCGTAGAAGAGATTATTGATTTGACTCAGCATGCTTCCCTTTTTTTGGACTTAATGGTTAAATGAGCTCAGTACATAATATTTTGGATTGTTTCAGCTACATATAGGGATTTTCCCATAGGGATGCCCATGTGCATCATCTGGAAACGTAATAAATTGAAGAATTTGGGGATCCCCACCAGATCTAATCTATGGGGTTGGATTCCAAGCAAGGTGGTCAGGGGATAGTGTAACAGATTTGGTAGTGGATTCTGTTTTTGTGAAGCAGTGATGTAGACTAAACTCCTTATTTTACAAATGAGGGAAATGAAGCCCAGAGTCAGACTATTTCATTAGCACTAAACTAGTTGCTGTCAGACATGTTGTCAGTAACTAAATTCAACACCAAATAAGAATAATGTTCCCTAAAGAGTGTAAACTACACCCTGGCTGGTGTGGCTCCGAGGATTGAGCACTGGCCTGGAAACTGAAAGATTACCTATTTGAATCCCAGTCAGGGCACATGCCTGGGTTATGGGCCAGGTTCCTAGTTGGGGCTGTGTGAGAGGCAACTGATAGATGTTTGTCTCACACATGGATGTTTTTCTCCCTTCCTTCCCCTCTCTAAATAAATAAAATTTAAGAAGTATAACTTAAGAATGAGTGTATGAAGCTTGTTTTGCTCAGTGCTCTTTTGTAGATGTGCTTCTGATAGCTAAATGTGAATGAGATCAGCAGTCCCCAAGCTTTTTGTCACCAGAGACCAATTTTGTGGAAGACAATTTTTCCACAGATGAGGTCAGAGGAATGGTTCCTGGATGACTTAAGCACATTACATTCAAGCTCATCTCCTGCTGTGCAGCCCAGTTCTTACTAGGCCCAGACCAGTACTGGTCAGTCCATGGCCCAGAGGTTGGGGATGCCTGAACTAGATGACACTTTGATCAGAAAAGATTCAACCCAACAACAGATTTTGATTTAATGCGTATAATTAAGTAAAACATCTGCTCCCTACATCAAGATCATTTTCAAAGGCAGGCTAATGGAACTACCTAGCAATCTCTTGTTTCAAATGGGTGTAGTTTGGATTATAAGAATAGGTACCCAAAAATGTGGAAAGGCAACGTCATCAGTAAAAACAGAAGATTCAATTTTGGTTTGTAAGGTAAACATTTTATTAATGAACTGGATTTTAGAGTAGATACCCACTAGCTCAGGTAATAAAACTTCAACTGTAGGATTAACACAGGGAAGCCAAAGATCTCCTCTAGGCTTCAAACTGGTCTTGTGTCTCTAGGAAGTAGATATATTACTTTACAATTTTTAAATTCATTTCTCTTGATAGAACTGAAAATTCAGATAAAATTGAGTGGCTGATAGAAGTATATTCATGTAACAAATATTTCTAAGTGTCTCTCATTCCAAGTAGGATTACTTCTAAAGTATAATGATAGATTATAAATTACTTTAACAGCACTTGCAATGAGCTGCTTAATCCATTAAATTTAAAGTGGGTACTGACTTTCTATCATGATTATACAGATAAAGTTGACACAGGAGAATTTCTTAGGTAGCTGCTGGAGCAGTTACAACAACAGTGTCTGTCTATTGATCATTTAAACATCTGTTTCAACAAACTCTGTATTGGTGTTAAAATACATTTCTTGACTTTTTCAACATAGGCAACAATATTTCCTATAATATGTTTAGTCAATCTGGGTATAAGATGCATTTGTTTTTTATTTTTTGTAAAGATTGCTTTTGCACATTTTCTACCCATGGTTGTGTTTACTGAGTTTATTCAGGTTCTTAGGGGAAGATAATTCAAAGCCTGTTATTAAGACAATGGCTTTGACTTTAGAATGAGTTTATGTCTTTATGGATAGTTTTCAGCAAATGAATCAACCATATGTTAAATCAAATTTAGCATCCATTATGAAACACTGAATCATACTTTATATTTCAGTAATGATAACAAATGATCGCTTATCTCATGTTCTTCTCATTTGTACTACTTCTCATCCATCTTGCTAATACTGCAAAGATTTATTAAATGAACAAGTGTCCAACCATAACTGTTAATATTAATAGCATCTTTTTATATTTTTTCTCTTGCTGCCTTCCTTTTCCATGCTTGCTTAATCCCAATTTAATGTAGGTTTTAAAAGTAATAGTTTTTCTTACTCTGAAATAATTAACGGAAAACTAGTCAGTTAGCAATGAAATTATTTTAATGAAACTATGCAATTATACTAGCCCATTACCAGGCAGAGGATTTGCTATGTGCTCGGCACTGGAAGGGAAGATCTGCTTCACAAAAGTAAAATAGTTGATTTTAAAACTCCAGGAACATTTCAGACCCTTTATGACTTAAAATTGCTGCTTGTGCAGAAGAAGTTTAAATCACTTAAGTAAATTTTTAATTTAAGCTTTAAAGTTTAACTAACATTTGTTCTTCCTTTCTAAGTGTTTCCTAGTGCTATAAATTGTAAGGACTTGTTTCTATCTTTTTGTAAGACTTTACTGTGACTCTTGAGCTCAGCAACTTCCGAGTATTTCCAAAAGAGGTTCCACCATGCTGTCTTTTCTCTCAGATTCTAATTGTGGACCCCTAACTCTTTGTGTCCTAAATTGAATGTTTTTAGTCATGGCTCCATTTTTCTATTAAAAAGTCCTCTTAGATGTTTAAACCTCCTTGGGCCTTGTTTCTAGACTCTCTTTAGCTAACCCCTAGATTTCTACCCCAAGAACGTTTGTTTTTCTTGAATCCATCTTGCATTCCTGGTAATATTAATCTTGCTTAGTTTTCATGATTCTTAGCTTTATTTCATAAATTCAGAAGTTCTTTGAAGACAGGGATTCCACACAAACTTGTTCCATGTTCTCCCAAGTTCCTGCTGTGCATCAGGTAACACATATAATATCTGGTCTAATAAGGTGGTTGTAAGGAAAATTTCTTTGTCAATTGGAAACACTAACACAGGGTAATATTTTAATAATAATAATAATAGTGATCATTTATTGAATTTCTTCTGCATGTTGGTGTTTTATGTATATTAACTGGAGTTGTACCAGCCCTGAAAGGAGGAAGTTCTTTTTTTCTAGGAACAAAGGTTTCTTTCTAGAATAATCAGCAGTATAATCCAAGTGACAATCCTGTGCTGCCACATACTATCTTTTTTATCATCTATATGTTTCCAATTATTTTTTGGCTGCCATTATAACGAAAAACTCAAAAACTTTTGTGCATTTCTGTCATTTTTTCTCTCATAACTTAAGGTTCTCTAAGCATTCTGTTTTATATTTCTCATAACATAGGAAAACAACTTGCACTTAGCAGGCATGATAAATGATGTTTTGAGTAAGTAGTAACATAGAACTAAATATTTTGAAAAATTATTTTTTCTTTGTTGACTGTAGACACTAAAATATGACCCAATTTTGAAGAACACTGGGAAGAGGGGTTTGTGGTTTGTGCTGATTAAAAATTGGACTTTTCTAGCTATTTTGTGAGACACTGTATAGAATCAGAACCATGGAGTGGAGTTCCAAGAGCCGAGGCACAGAGAAGGGGTGTGATTTATGGGGGCCAGTTGCATTCCATTACGGGGCTGGGCATCTTCGGATAGGAGGAGGCTAAGATGCATGGTAGCATGTTCTTTTATCAGGATGGAAGTAACCCAAGTAAAATGAAGCCTTGAAATGAACGTGCTACTTCGCGAATCCCTTGATGGCATGGGTATGGATTAACACAAGGGAGGAAATAGCAGGCTGAGTTAGGGCTTCATTAATATTTTTATGCTTTTCCCTGTGTCACCTTGGTCACTATTTCCTGATCCCCAGGGATGTTATGGGGATAATAAAAATGCATTTAAAGTATTTAAAGGGGTGCTGGGTAGAGATCTAGGACTTAAACTCTTATTATTTTTATAATTATAAAAATGTATATCTGTATATTATATTAGTAAGCATATATAATTCACATTATTGCATTTTATTTAGTAACGTTAATATGTAATATAAACTACTACTAATAATAATAATGTTCAAGCCTTTGCCTTCTTAAAACATCATCGCTAAGCCTAATGAACCAATATAGGGCTAATTTAAATTGCTCATTTTTTAAGTGGTTCAAGGCAATGAAGACATGGTCAATGGTTAAAAGAAATTAATGCAGCCCCTCAAAATTTCAAGATTTTTTAAAATCCCTTAAGAATTTCCGAAAGTGTAATAGAGGAGGAAATCCTTTGGGACCTCCTAGGATTTTAGGTAGGAAGCCTTTTAATATTGCTATGTCAAAGAGAAGGAAAGAAACATCATTTAAAATGCATCATTAAACATAATGTAAATCTGTGTGAAGACTGATATGCTGTAAGGCACAGGCGGCAAACACAGGGCTCGTGGGCTGGATCCGGCTCTCTACCTTGTTTTATACGGCCTGGCACCTTCCACCCAGCGCCTTGTTTCCACCCAGCTTGCTTAACAATTAAGGAGTAGTTACATTTAATACAGTCCTAAAATTACATTTGGCCCTTTGAAGGCAACCAGGAGGCTGATGTGGCCCCCAGTGAAAATGAGTTTGACACTCCTGCTGTAAAGCTTGTGCACTGCTCTGTAAACAAATGGTAAGAATCACCTAGTTGGAGAATAATTAAGGAAAAAGTTGGTAAACTGAGACATCTGAACAAACTTCACCCGCTTTCTGGATCCTACAGAAGGGAAAAGGAGTGCTTGTGTTGCAATTAGTTACCAAAGTTTTCTGTACAGTGAAGATGATATTGAGGAATCTGTAATAGGCTGTTCCAATAAAAAGGCCATATAGAACGTTTCCCATTTGATCCACAATTAGGCTTACATTCTCAACCCTACAGTAAATTTTTACAATCTGGTCCTCACTGCTGTCATACTCTTAATCAAAAAGGAAATTGCTTCCCTGGGTTTGGCCAAGATTGAGAGGAAAGACTGTGCACCATCAGCATATTAGTTAAAATTAATACTATCGCTGGTGGAACCTAATAAAAATCTGCAGGAGCCCATCATGGGACTAAGAATTTCAGTTCAATGAAGTTTTATTTATAATATCTAATCTGTGGTTACTTGGCTTCAGAATTCATTCTGGCTTTGTGAAGGACTTTGTGCAGACTAAATATCTGCTATGTGCAATGTGCAAAACCAAGCGCTGGGGAGTAAACACTTCTGTTGTCAGGAAGCTTATTGTCTATTTGGACAGACAGTTCGAAGCACACATGGCTTTGGGCTGTTCCTCGGGCTGGCGGTCCACGAGAATGCTAACTACGATGAGAGAAATTGATTTTGAAGGGAGGACTGGGAAAATTTGAGGGACAATGTGATTTTTGACCTGGACCTTGAAAGTTTCAACTAGTATAAATGCGGCAAAAGGCTCTAGGTTCCGGAAAGAGAACTTTGGACCGATTAACCAGGGAGGAGGCAGAGGTGAGCTATGAGACTAGAAGGTGAGGGCATTTCAGAGGATCCTAAATACCATTGGGGAGCTTTGGTCTTGATTCTGAAATCACTAGGGAGCCACCAGGGGTTCGAAGGAGGAAATAACAAGATCAATGTGTTTCCTGAGGGTGTATGTGGCTACACTGTGGTTGGTTGGTTAAGGCTGTAGTAGATAAAACAGTTAAAGCAGTAAAAATGGGAAGGAGAAAAAAGACTGTAAAGGTAAAAATAGAGTCACCAGTACTCAATGAGGCATTAGTGCTGACAGTAGGAGGCAGGTATTTGCCCAAGTTTATTGTCAGGTTTCTAGCCCAGGTGTCTTGATTTCCTTAAATGAGATATTGACAATAAGCCATACAAAGGCAGAACTAATTAATAGGAAGCCCTGTTTCAGGGAAATGACACACATATGTAACACACACACATGTACACAGCATACCTCCTTGTTCTGTGATGCTGTTGGTTGTGAAAACACCATTGGTTTTATAATATTTTGGGAGTAAAAGGAATGCCACTATAGGGTGTGCATGATACATTGGCGATAACTTTGCATCTCCTTATTTCAGGGACTTATTATTAATTTTGAAAAACTATGTTTCTAAGATTATAATTATTTTTTCACAAGCAATGAATGTTTATTGACTGCCTATTACGTACCAGGCATTGTTCTAGAACACCCCCAAAAGAAAATAATGAGGCAGAAGATGCAAATTCTAAGGGAGAGGAAAGGGGCAGTTGAAGGCTAAGGAAACTGAAAAGCCTGAGTGATGGACATGGTCTTAAGCCTCCTCTTCTGCCTCCTCACTGAAATCCTCCTCCTCTTCTGCGGTGGCATCCTGGTACTGCTGGTACTCGGAGACCAGGTCATTCATGTTGCTCTCTGCCTCAGTGAACTCCATCTCGTCCATGCCCTCTCCTGTGTACCAGTGCAGGAAGGCCTTCCAGTGGAACATGGCTGTGAACTGCTCTGAGATTCGCTTGAACAGCTCTTGGATGGCTGTGCTATTGCCAATGAAGGTGACTGCCATTTTCAGGCCACGGGGTGGGATGTCACAGACAGCTGTCTTGACATTGTTGGGGATCCACTCTACAAGTAGCTGCTATTCTTGTTTTGTACATTGAGCATCTGCTCATCCACTTCCTTCATGGACATCCGCTCACGGAAGACAGCAGCCACAGTGAGGTACCGGCCATGGCGGGGATCACAAGCAGCCATCATGTTCTTAGCATCAAATACCTGCTGGGTGAGTTCAGGTACAGTGAGGGCCCAATACTGCTGACTTCCACGGCTGGTTAGAGGGGCAAAGCCAGGCATGAAGAAGTGGAGGCGTGGGAAGGGGACCATGTTGACTACCAGCTTGCGGAGGTCAGCATTGAGCTGGCCAGGGAAGTGGAGGCAGGTGGTGACACCACTCATGGTGGCTGAGACAAGGTGGTTCAGGTCCCCATATGTTGGTATGGTCAGCTTGAGGGTGCTGAAGCAGATGTCATAGAGGGACTCGTTATCAATGCAGTAGGTCTCATCAGTATTCTCTACCAACTGATGGACAGAGAGTGGCATTGCAGGGCTCAACCACAGTGTCAGACACTTTAGGTGAAGGTACCACACTAAAGGTGTTCATGATGCGGTCAGGATACTCTTCATGGATCTTGCTGATGAGTAAGGTACCCATTCCAGAGCCTGTGCCTCCACCCAGCGAATGGGTCAGCTGGAAGCCCTGCAGGCAGTCACAACTTTCAGCCTCCTTCCCCACCACATCCAGGACTGACTCAACCAACTCAGCACCCTCTGTATACTGGCCCTTGGCCCAGTTGTTGTCTGTCCCAGACTGACCAAAAACAAAGTTATCTGGCCTGAAGATCTGCCCAAAAGGACCTTCGCGAACAGAGTCCATGGTACCAGGTTCCAGATCCACCAAGTAGCACGAGGAACATACTTTCCACCTGTGGCTTCATTGTAATATACTGAGATGCGATCCAGCTGCAGGTCGCTGTCCCCGTGGTAGTTGCCAGTGGGGTCAATGCCATGTTCATCACTTATCACCTCCCAGAACTTGGCACCGATCTGGTTGCCACATTGGCCCACCTGGATGTGCAAAATTTCCCTCATGGCTCAAATTAAAATTTTTTTGCTCGCCTCAAAAAAATGGGGCAAGAAAATGTGGTGGTTTTTTTTCTCGTCTACTGCTCACAGGCTGGGAGAATGGGACGTGTCCCGGAGGCTGGATCAGCGAAGTCCGAGCACAGCGGCACTGAGGTTCTGAGAAGTAGAAAGGAAAGGGTAGGGCAAGGGAGGGTAGGGGCTAAGATTATAATTTAACATCATTGTTTCAGATATAAAGTATTAAATTCTGAGAGCAACCATCGTGGTGAAGGAATATTACGTTACAGCAACCCTAATTTCTGGGCTCCGTGCAGGGCAAACTGCTAAGGAAATTGTGGACTTCAAAAACATCCCTTTACGTACAGGTTAAAACGTGAAGAAGGTGTATGATGCTGATCCTGATGTCACCACACCAACAAGGGAAACACATAAGGTACACAAGGATCGCATAAGTCCAGATATTGTACACAGAATCCAGGAGATCATCAATGAAGACCCAGGAAAGTCAATGCACTCCATAGCAAGAGAACTGCAGATGTTGAATGCTGAATGCAACAGTTCACAAGATTATTGGTGAAGATATCAGTTACAGATCGTATGTTCTCAGAAGAGGCCAGTTTATGACATAGCAGACAAAGCAAAGGTGCTTGGAAAAAGCAAAGAAATGGCTAACAAAATTGAAAAATCCCAAAGGAAAAAAACCTCTGATTTTCTTCTCCAATGAAAATAATTCTCAGCAGGACCAAATAGTCAACAGAAGAAACAACAGGTGGTTCTGGTGAGAATCTTAATAATGTCCCAATTGTCATGAAAATGAAATTTCCTGCTACAGTGATGGTGTTAGGTGTTGTCAGCAATGAAGGAGATATAATGAACCCACATTTTCCCCCACAAGGTTTGAAGTTGACTGCTGGTGTTTACCTTGATGTTTTGAGAGAAGTAGTTGTATGGTGGATGAAGCAAGTTGCAAATAGACATCATTTTATATTCCAACAAGATGGTGCACCAATACATAATGCCAAAAAGGTGCAAGAATTTCTCAGTGTCAATCAATATTCCTAAATTCTGGTCAAAGGAAATCTGGCCACCTAGTTCACCAGATGCAAAACCTTCACACTATTATATATGGAGCATTTGTGAGAGAGAAGTTAATAAGCAACCTCATTCCAATAAAGAGACTGTTAAAGCTAAGATTGAAAACATTATGATATCCATGGATGAAGAAAAGTTCATTAAAAGCGTGCTCAAGATTCCAAAGTTGAATTGAGTCTATTATTGCAGCAGATAGAGATGTTTTTGAACAATTTTAAAAATAATGACTGTTTACATGTTTACATATAATACATTTATTTCAAAATATCACTTGTGCTATGTTGTTTATTTTAAAAAAATTTTGCCAATTTATCACACATACCCTGTATATTAAACCCATAAATTAATTGTAAAATGCATCTTTACTTATGTTAATGTAAAAATAGGTATCTTAAATTTTAGAAAGTGGGGCAATGACCCTTTAGTTTTTAGTATTTACTAACTTCTAGCTTACAAGACAATTGAATAATTATAGCAGTGCATACTTTTTAGTACTAAAATTCAGCTCTCACCTCTTTTTGTATATTAAAGCTCTGTAACCTTGGGAAAGTCACTTCACCTGTGGGTAGGGAGGGGCATCCTAGATTCTAAAGTGCATTGAGGGAAAAAGGCACTTAGGAAGCTCTTGATGTTATCAGACCTTCACTATGTAATTTACTCCTTAGCAAACCCTATCATTCAAATTCAAATAAATGACGATTCAAATGCTACCTATATTTGAATTTTAGAAAGTTAAAAAAAAAATTTTTTAATCAGAAGAAATTATCAAACCTATCTGTACATTCACATTCACTATGAAGTTTGTTAAAAATATATAAAATAACAATATCCTGGGTCTTACATTCACTTCTTGAATCAGGATTTTGGGGGACTGGAACTCAGAAGCCCGTCTTTTCAACAAGCTCTGCAGGTGATTCTGATGTACAAGTAGCGCTGATGCACAAGGTGCCTGGGTAGTCTTCCTTCAACTCTAGTGGGTCAGGGGAATGGCGTGGCAGCTGGTGCTCTTCCAGCTATTTGAGCAGCTCGAAATTTGTGTAGAGGGGACAGGAGACCTCTTTCTGTTCACTGGTGGTCTCTAAATCTTCTTCTACCTTTGCAGCCAGCTTCTCAATGAAATCTGCTTGTGTGAATTCTCTGAATGTATTTTTTTTTTTTTTTAATCTGGACACTCAGCATTGGCAAATTGTTGGTTCTTCATCATTTACTTTATTACAAGTTTAATAATTTAAAGAGGGCACATCTTAGACATAATTCAAAATTTTTCCCAATTAATTACAGCATGCTTCCGAATTCTTAGTAACATAAAAGTTTTATTCTAGGTGATAAACACTGTCTTTTGTTGATTTTTCCAGATAGGACCTAATGGACTTTGAATCTGCCTGGATTTACTGTTGACATTATAGGACAGGAATACTAATCACTAAAGCTGCAATAAAATTAAAAGAAAATTAAAACATTTTTTGCCATACAAAATTATTCTAAATTTTAAATAGGAGAATGCAATTTGAAATTGAACTTCCATACTCTCTTCAAGGACCTCTTCTATTATTTACCCAATTTGTTACTCACTAAATGCAGACATTTAAAATGTCTTTACCCTGGCTGGTGGCTCAGTGGATAAGGTGCCAGCCTGCCAAACCCAAAGGTCGCTGATTCGATTCCCCAGGCAGGGTACATAACCAGGCTGCAAGCCAGGTCTCCAGCAAGGTCCATAGCTGGAGGCAGGTGAAAGGCAACCACCTTTCACCTTGCTTCTCTCACTTTCTTCCTCCCTCCTCTCCTTTCTCTCTAAAAATGATGAATAAAATCTTTAAAAATAAAACATTTAAATAAATAAATAAATAAAATGTCTTTGGTCCCTAGGGATTCCAGGCCTGTAAAGAGATAGATAATCTTTCCCTTCTGGACCTCAAAAGTAACCACTGGAAATTTTCTCACCATCCATTTAGTCTTATGCATATTAAAAATAGCAATTAATTATCTTTAGTTCTAATCCACTAAGCCTGTGCAGTTAACACCTGGGATTCAGTTAATCTTTTTTGCTGACTTTCTAATTTAAGGATCAGGACATAGTGGATCTTCCTAGAAGACGTATTTAACAAAGATTAATTTTTGTATTTAAATTTTCCTTTGTTAAAATTACTGTACATTTTATGCAATATTTTCATAACATTTTAAGTTGTAACTTCTTTTTCCTAAAGGGAGATTGCTGACAATAAGTTACCTTTTTGATTTCTGAAAAATAGGTAGCATATCAAAATTACCTATAATACCTAAAGATTCTGAAATAAATAGAAAAACAGTCATTTGCTATATGGTATGATTTTATTTGCTCTGCCCTCTCTTCATGGTTAAACTCCCTACCTGCTTGCCTGAAGTTGAAATTACTTTAAGCTTGGGGTCACCTTTTATTTTACCACTGAAGATTGGGTAAATTGAGTATGTAATTACCAATGCCAAGGAAAAGTTCATTTCTGGGCCCTAGTTCACGCCTTGTTGTAAAGAATGACGGGGTGGGGGGTGGGGGGGAACGGATGGACCTCTTCTTGTGGAAGTAGTCATTCATTAATGGGCTCTAAAATGTGGATTGCCTCTCTTCTGGGTAACCCTGTCTGAAGAAGTCTGAAAAAGAATGGAACTACATAATTGATGGAAAAATAAGGAAAGAGAGGAACTGGACATGGACTTCGTTGTTTTTGTTGGAGCCCAGGCCTCCAGTGTAAATGTTGTTGCCCACTGTTGAGAAAATCTCCTACTGTTATACGGGATGGGGATCCAGCCTTTATTACATGCAGTTTATATGCCTCCTTCTCTGAGAAGCCTTCCAGAATTTCAAGAGCAATATCAGTTCCTGTGCCATTTTGCCATTACACTTCTATTTCTACTTTACTTATGATATAAACCTTTTTGCCAATATGCCTCTCTTTTCCCAGAATATTCTGTAATGTCAGGAGTTATTTTTGTCTCTACTGCTATTTGTTTTTCTACCATAGTCCCTTAGCATAATACAATGGTTTACATGTTGACAGATTTAATATACCTAGAGAGTATTTATAACATAATTGAATATTTTCTAATTATAATTCCAATTTAGTAAAGACTACTTGAAAAATACAGAAAAGAAAAAAACATTAATTCTACTTTTCATATATAATCATTTTTACCATTCAGGTGAATTTTCCACTAGTGCTTTGCTTTTTTTCTATTTATAGGTAAATGAAAACATGCCTATTTATGTATATACTATAGACTTTTTGTGCATATTTATAAAATTTATATTCTGTGATTTCTTAATATTTTCCAAATATTAACTATTGCATACCAGACTTTATTCTCTTATGTTGTTCTAATATTTTTGTTATAATTATACATAAAAGTGACATATCTTACAACTAATTTTGTCTGGCTCTCTAATAATTCACATGGCATCAATTTCTCAAATGCTATGAATATTTTGATATATATTCCATTTTTCTTTTTCTTTTACTACTAGTGTATATTCATGGGCCTTCATATAGCAACTGCAAATCTGAATAATTTTACTGTAGTTAATTGAATGTAACGAATTTGAATATTTTTCATATTGTGCCTGTCCATTTATATTTCTTACTTTGGAATTATTCATGGTTTTCAAATTAAGTGTTTGCATCTTATTGATTTCTAATAGGTCTTTATCTGAAGGTATTAGCTATTAGTCTAGAGTACATTTTCAAATACATTTTCCTTATATTGTTTTTTTTTTTCACTTCTTTTTGTTTGGGAACTGATCTCTGGGAACTGAATGAAGTTTTAAATTTTCTGTACTGATATGTATTTTTTTTTATTTGCTGTTTTATTTTAATGTCTTCATACTTAAAAAATCTATTCCCATCCAGATACCTAGTCATATTTTCTTCTAATTATCTCATGACTATTTTCTGTTATAAATTCATTAGTAAATATGTGATTTATTTTAGTATTTGACAGAGGAAGGGAAAGATGTATTTTATTTCTGGTAAATGGATAACCAGTGTTTGTGTTGCCAAACAGCAGTTGGGGTCCCAGCTGCCCAGGGTCACCCTCTGGGCAAAATTCCAGAGGCAAAGGTTTGGTGATGAGAGTCTTTATGCAAAAGAAGTTAGTTAAATCTATCAAGTCACAGTTCTAATCACTTAAAACTATCAAGTAAGGCTAAACTCTAACACCTGGGTTCTCCTAGCCTCTGTTAGTTCATTTAGGGTTAGTTTACAAACTAAAACAACATAATGCACAAAAGCTACATAATTGTGAAGAATGGAAGGCTCCTGTCTCAGAGCCTGTTCCCTCTAGAACACCCAAAGAATAAGCCTGCCGCCCTCCGCCAGGACAGCCTGATCCTAGGCTGTGCTCGGAGTTCCTTTTCCACACAAAACACCCTCCACTGGGAACCCGGCAGCTGCAGCGATCATCCATCCTGGCGGCCTCTGGGCCTGAGAGCCCCAGGCAGCTCAGGAGCTGGAAAAGCTCCCGAACCAAAGAGCCCCACCTCTTTTTATTTCTGGCTCTAGCGGCATCAGCTTCTCAGCCAGTCCCGTCCTCCACTGCCTCCCGCTCCCTCAGCGAACGCCTCCAACAGCCCCTCCAACTTCTCCCCAGTGCCCTTCATCAGAGCTCTCTGTAGCCTATGCACCGCTTTTGCTGCACATTCTTTTCTTCCTCAGGATTTGATCAGAGGGGTATGGCTGTATACACTGTGAACTCTTTCTGGCCTTTCCCTTCTGTCCCTCGGCCTACATATCCTCAGATCAGCGTACCTCGAACGATCAGATTTCCCTTTCATTATTTTGAAGGATTTTTAATACGTAAATTTAGCCAAAGGGTACAGATTTCTTATGTTTTCAGTTATTTTACAAGCAACAGTGATATGTTAAGTGTGCGCAGTCACCTATCTATAGAAAGAATAGGGAAAAGTTGTCAATTAAATAGGAGAGTAATAGAACATTTGAAAACATGATACTGGTGCTTATTTTTAAGTCTTTGTGCTATTTCCAAAGCTTCTCTGTGAAATGGAGGTTTCAGATTCTAGTCCCAGTCCTACCGCTGACTCACTATGTACACTTGATCAAGCTAATTTACTTTTCTGTGTTGAAGTTCTAAAAATAGGCAAATAAAAAAATAGGGCCCTGGCTGGTGTGGCTCAGTGGATTGAGCACTGGACTTCGAACCAAAGCGTCGCCAGTTCAATTCCCAGTCAGGGCACATGCCTGGGTTGCAGGCCAGCCCCCCCCCCCCCTGTTGGGGGCACACACAAGAAGCATCCACACACTGATGTTTCTCTCTCTCTCTCTTTCTCCCTCCCTCCCCCCCCTCAAATAAATAAATAAAAATTTTGAAAAGGGACATTTATAGTACTTTGTATAATTGCAGAGATTAAATAAGTAATTTACATATAATGTGTGTGGCTCATTATGCATTTATATTTACTTTTTAATATTTTTATTGTGGTAAAATGCATAGAACATAACACTTACCATCTTAACTATTTCTAAGTGTACAGTTCAGCAGTGTTAAGTACATTCACACTGTTGTGCAATCACTCTGTAAAATTTTATCTTGCAAAACTGAAACTCTGTATCCATTAAACAACTTCTCTTTCATCCTTCCCTACCTTCTGGCAGCTATCCTTCTACTTTCTGTCTTTTTTATGAGCTAGACTAGATCAGCTACCTTATATATGTGGAATCAAGAAGTCTTCTTGTTATTGGCTTATATTACTTAGTGTCATGTCCTCAAGGCTCATGTAGCATGTCAGAATTTCCTCCCTGATATTATAGCCCATAAAGGTTGAATTATATAGTCCATATCTATTCATCTGTCAATGAATCCTTGGGTTGCTTCTACCTTTGGCTACTGTGAATAATGCTGTTATTAAAATATATGCACAAGTATCTCTTTAAGACCTCACTTTCAATTCTTCTGGGTATATATCCAGCGATGGAATTGATGGATCATATGGTAATCCTATTTTTAATTTTGGGAAGAACCATCATATAGTATGTAGTAAGACAATACTCTGAATTCCAGAAGACTGCCCTGGCTGGTGGCACAGTGGATAGGTGCCGACCTGCGAACCTAAAGGTCGCTGGTTCGATTCCCAGCCAGGGTACATATGACCAGGTTGCAAGCCAGGTCTTCAGCCAGCTCTGTAGCTGAAGGCAGGTGAAAGGCAACCATACATTGATGAACCTGTAGGTTCTAATTCTTGTACTTGGACCCAAGTGGTATATTCATGCCTCTGTAAAGCTAAGAAAAGAACTAACTCCACACTAGACAAATTCCTTGACCCACTTATCATATTGTGTTATGTGAGACAAGATCTGTCCCTATTGCTCAAGCCAGTTTTAGTTGGGATTTTCCAATTCTTGCAACTGAAAGTAATTTTTAAATGTGAGGAGGAAACCTGGAAAGACATTGGGGAATGGTGTTTAGGGAACAGAGTTGGATAATATTTAATTTGAGATGTCTCTCAGATGTGCAGGCGGGGATGCTGTTCAAGTCGAAACCTGAGCAGAAAGGTGGGTCTGCAGGTGCGAAGCTGTGGGAGGGCAAGACCTAAGCTAAGGCAGAGCAGAGCGAAGGACCAGTGACTCATTTCTTTCATGTGGAGTTGGACAGGGTTTTTACTTTTTTATTTTTTGCCTTTTCGTAAATCAGTGCTCTTTTCTTTCTAGACAAAAGCATTCAATTTAAAAATAATTAAAAGATACTTACAAAACTTCAAATATATTTTATTTGTGCTAAATCTAATATAATGAAAATTATTGCCGAAATGCCCATTAAAGAAAGTGCCCCAACAAGAAACACTTAACTCCGCTGCTGGGAGAAAACTCAACTGCTTGGGTTGGCATCCCCTCTCTAGGGCTCAGTGGGAATCAATCGGTTGTGCATCCACATTTTGGGGGGAATGTCACCGCCAACTTTTATTACTGCACTTTAACTGCACCCTCAGTTAAAGAGCATTGTCATATTATCAAAGGGCCTTTCCTAACCGTAACTAGTCTCGGCTTCTACCTATTCTACATTTAAGTTAGGCCTTTAGCATTCATTTACATATATTTGTAAGTGACTTCTAAAACTGATCTAAATTCTGAACACAGACTATTCCAAAGATGGGAAAAATCAATATTCAGTGGCATTATTTGGTAGAACAATTTGCACTTTTCCTTTCTTTTGGCATAGCAAGCAGCTCTTTAGTATAATTGATGCGGAGCAGAGCTTGCCTTCATGACGTGCTAGTTCCTCCCAGCTCCCATCTGGGTGCTACATCCCGGAGGACTCTCCCAGACTTTGGTGATTGTCCGAAGGGGCAGGCAGAACAGAGAAAGGCTCAGGAGGAATTAAGAAAGGTACGTTGTGATGTATATAGTGCAGGAGCTTTTGGCTAAATAAATTTAGATGTGAAAATTTCAGCAAAACTTAAAGCCAATCATAAAGCTCTAAACAGGAAGGAAATTCTGAGTGGTTTTTATGCAAGCTCCCTTCTTTAACCAGATCATGGTGACTGGATCTCAACCTCAATGATTATTGAAAAAAAATTTTTAAATGAGTAACTGAAATAAAATACCTATTTGTAACACATGGTGCTTCCTCTCTTAGATAATTCATTTCAAACATCCTTATGAAGTAATATTAGTATCTATATTTCACAGCTGAGGCTCAGAGAGATTAAGTGACTTATCCAAGAACACACAGCTAACAAAAGGCACAAACAGGATTTGAACTGAAGTTACCCTGGTTCTGAAGCGCACCTTCTTTACATCACTGAAGCAGGAATGGTAGAATCTGTATAATGGTCTTGGATTCTCTTAAGGAGAGGAGCTTCTTGCATCCCTCAAGCATTCTTTTGAGTCCTTTTGTCCTGGTGGAAAAATAGCATAAATGTTATAGAAAGCTAGAAGGGACTTCAGTGATTATTTAGTACACCTTCGTGCTCTAGGGAACAAGATAATTGAATGAGTTGGGAGGCTGTGACTCTGATTCTCTTCCCCACTTAAGAGATTCATACAGCATGTTTTCTTATTACATGCTCAGAAAAGTTTTGACATTTAATGCAGCATTTTCTACATCAATGGACCATAGACTTGTACCATTATTCTATAGGTAGCCCAGCCCCCTCAGATCACAAGACAGAGCACTAAGGTCAAGGAAGTTGTTCTTGTGATACAGGCTTTGTCCTCTAACATTCCAAGAAGGAAGAGGAGAGGGAAGGTGGGGGAGGAGGAGGGGAGGGGATGAGGAAGAGGGAGAAGGAGGGGGAGGGGGGACTAGCCTGTGAAGAAAGCTTTACCTACAGAAAGATCAGCATTGTGCAAACACAAGCAGGCTAGCTGAGGACAAGAGTCCAGCTCCCTGGAGTTCCACTTGCAGGCTTTTCCTTGCTAAATCTCTGTGGCATAGGACATTTATTTACACATAAGCCATTTCTGCAGCATTTGAGAAAACCATTAACCACTTGTTTCTGTTTTTCTCATAATATATATCCAGCTTTCTTTGCTCTGTTTTATCAGACCTACTGGGACTTGCAGGATTTTGGAACAGGAAATCTAAGGGGTGTAATCCTTTCAGTTACTTGGCCCAAGAAATATCTCTATTTATGCCGTTTATTTTCTCTTTAGGAAAAAGCCAGAAATGGTTTTCTTTTTTTTCTTTTTCTTTTTTCTTTCTTTTTTTTTTTTTTTTTGGCATTCCCTAAGACTTACTTATAGAGTCAAATGGGAAATTATTTCACTTTTGAAATTGTGTTTTATGGAGCTTAATACCCTCTGAGATGCATGAGATGACATGAAAAAGATCAAAATGCACATTCTGCTGACAAATTCCTTATGTGGATGACATTAACTGAAGAGCTCATATTTCTTCCCAGGCTCTTCTGCTGAACTTAGAAAATCAGGCCCATTTTAATATACGAGGTGGTGGAGAAGAAAGTTCCTGGCTGAAACAGCATTTCTCTTTTGTCATTTCAGTCTCTCGCTCTTCCTCCTCTCCCTGTGTTACTGCAGCTAGAGTGGAGGTAACAGTGTCTGAGGCTCTTTGAGTTCAGAAGCTTTTAGTTAGCTCTATGCAGGCCAGCTCTGGTTTTCTTGAATAAAATGGAGAATTACTAGGTTGACAATGAGAGAACACAAATGAATGAGCAGCTGAGGGACAACGGTTAGGAAATAGAAGGAAGAAAGAAGTTTGAGGGCTAAGGAACGAGAATGACAACACATTTTAGCAAGATCAGTTGGCCAGGAGGCCTCTGAACTGCAGGCCCTAATGGGAAAATGGAAGGAAAGGACTTGGCTGGTAGTGGGAGATGGGACTTCATGCCCATTGGAGGGTCAAAATAATAGGAGTTCTAGCAAAATAGACCAGGTTGGTAAGAGGTGACTCCTGGATTGGCAGAAAATCAAAGACAAGTACACAGAAAATCTGACAATGGTCCCCTGGGGGGAGCTGCACAATTTAACCAACTCTTTGGCTTACCCAACTTTTGAGGTAACTCTCAACTCATTTTAAGGATCCGTCAAAAAGTTGCTCCAATAAGTACTGATTCTTAAATTGTGTCTAAATGGATGGTCTTTCTAGTCCAATGATTTTCAACTGGTGTGCTGCAAGAATTTATTTATTTTATTTTTATTTTTTATTTTTTTAAGATTTTATTTAATTATTTTTAGAAAGAGGGGAAGGGAGAGAGGCAGAAAGGGAGAGAGACATCAATGTATGGTTGCTTTTCACCTGCCTCCAGCCACAGACCTGACTGGAGACCTGGTTTGCAACCTTGTTATGTGCCCTGGCTGGGGAATTGAACCTGCAACCTTTGGGTTTGCAGGCCGGCACCTTATACACTATGCTACCAGCCAGGGCTTACAAGAATTTGTTAAACATGCCATACCTGACTATTTAGTCAGGAACACTGACATCTTATCACTTGATTGTCAAATAAAAAATGAGAATAGCCAACACAACAATAATTGTCCAGGGTGAATGAATCAAAATTGTACTTATTTTTTGTCAGATCAGCAAAAATTATATTTTTTGGTGCTTCGAAGAATCTTAGTAATTAGTTTTTGTATGCAATGAGGTGGAAAAGTTCAAGATTGCTGGTTTACTCAATTTATGGGGAATTCCTCAAACAACTCATGAAAACATAATGTTGTGTTACAAAAACAACCACAAAGTGGACTCACTGAATAAGCTTTTAAACTAATTTTCCTGGCATGTTACATAGGGTAAAAATAAAGCAAAGCCAGTCTCCAAATCCATTAGATTGAATTAAGGTTAAATTGAGCAATCTGTCAACATAATCAAACTAGTATATAGGTGAAGGTGAAGCCTTTGGCTACCCTAACTGCCCTTTCAAAACTTCCCCAGAATAGTGTGTGTAGGTGCACATGTGTTCATGTGTGTGTGTTTTAATTAAATGATTGAAATTGATGTGTCTAGTCAAATAGATATTGTCTTTCAAAGCAAACTTAGCATGTCAACACAGAGGAAAATCTTTTTGGTATTTATAAAAGATCATCTTGAAAACTATCTACATATACATCATCTAATTTAATTTCCTTTTTGGTAGGTTATTCTGATAAGAGCATGAATTGTACATCTGTAGAAAACCTATCTGTAACAAGATAGTTTACTATAAAGTTCTATCAATGTTACATTCTCTGGTTGTATAAATTGATTCAACCACCACAACAGAATCCTTTGAGTAAAAGAAAAATATTAAGACCTTTAAAGGTAAAAATTCCTTTAACCAAATAAGTATTTTCCTATGTTTGTAAATATTGTCCAAGTTTCTTTTCAAATGCATGTAAGATATCAGGTAAAAGTTTTTTCACTGTTAAAAACCCACTGCGAATTATCACTCATCTTTTTAGTTATATTTAGATAAATATAGGAAAGATCTATCTTTCAAAATTGTTTCATTTCCTTATTAAAGAGCAATTTTCATTAGACAATTTCATATTTCCAAATGTTACCAAATTAAAAATGACAAAATATCACTTCATATCCTTTAGCTATAAGGAGGTAGTGCATGGTTGGGGACGGGTACTGCCCTCGAGGTTCTTTAGTGCCCAAGAGTTGGACGTTTCCTGCCTCACATCAACACTGCAGCTTCACATTCACTCCAAGAAGTGAGAGGCGGGGGGCAGGTATCCTGAGCACCCTTGAGTGAATAGACAGGCGTGGGGGTTCTAGTCTCTTTTGAAGAGCCTTTGTCTGGGCACCTGAGACTCTGTTAGTTTGAATTAGAATGCTTTCCTTCAAAAATTCATCCCTTACTGTTCATTTTACTACCCCTTTTCATTTGAACATAATGTTGAAAGTTTCTAGAGTGAATATAAAATGCTCCAAGGTGGGCTTTCAACTAGAAAGGTCCACATTTACCTTATTATAAATTCAGAGTTGAAAATTTGGGTGTGAAAGTTGTATCTCACACTTCTGTCTTGTTAACATTTAATTATACCTAGCAGATCAGAGGAAATTAGCTCAGGGCAAAGCTAATTAAGAGGTGTTTCTTTATAGGTATCATTAGCTGAGTAGAAAGCACAGGTTTAGTGTCTCATTCTTCTGTGTTTCACTCTGACCCTAAATCAGGAATAAAAGGTCAGATGATATCTGGTCCTCTACATGTTAAGTATAACTTCCAGCAAACTAAGAAGCCACAAATATTCCAATCCCAAGAAATAATATTTTACTCTTTGTCATTTACCAAGTATTTTGTTCCACTTCAGTGTAGAGCACAAAAGATACATTCCTATTTTTAAGATTATTGAGAGATCATGTGTATGCATGCATGCTCATGCATGTGCACATATGTGTATTTATTTCTCAGTAATAAGTCTTAGCATCTATAAAATAAAGCTGAGATTAGTTTTAATGTAGGATAGGCAGCCTATATTTTGAACCAATGTTTGTCCTGCACGTAAAAGAAGGACACTTTTAAGACTTTTACTGGAGAGTTTTGTACCCAAACAATACCTCATTTTTGGCAGGTAAAGGAAAAACAGAATAAGTGGTTTTTAAAAATTATTTGTTGATTTTAGAAATAGAGAGAAAGTATGTGTGTGGGAGAGAGAGAGAGACATTGATTTATTGTCCCACTTATTTATGTATTCATTGGTTGATTCTTGTACATGTCCTGATGGGGAATCAAACCTGCAACCTTGGTGTATCAGGATAATACTTCAAATAACTGAAATACCTGGCTAGGTCAGAATAAGTGGTCTTAATGAAAAAGTGCGATGCTTTACTGTACAAGTGTGAAGTATGGGGAGTAGTCACCCAGCCAGATGTTGAAGCATACAAATTAAGCTTAATTGAGCTTTTTTATTGTTGGATTTTAATCTTATTTTAAAACACATAACACATTAAGACAATAAGAATTTCAAGAGAGGAATTTAACAACCCTCTTTGATTGTGGATTTAACTGACTAAATAAAGCTGGTGGAGTTTGAAAGAAATAACACCTTCCTTTCTTAAACAGGGTTCTATTCCATTAACAACTAAATGTAATGGATTCTTGGTGATTTAAGTGGCTCAATTTGAACTCAGTTTTGGTGAGGTTGCTGGTGTCTGGTTTTCATGATGGGTAACAGAATAAAATGTGGTCTCGCTTTAAGGGAAGTCTGCAAAGGTCTCAGTTTCTCCTTCTGATCTCATATTGTCTCATAGGTCATTAATTGAATTGTGCTTTACTTCAGTGTTATTTTTAAAAGTACTCAAGTCATATTCAGTTATGAACACTGAAGTTCTCAGTGTTAATTTTCCACTGATTGTTCTTTTAGCATCATTATGGACTAGATTGCACTTCTCATTGATGAAGATATCAATGACAAAGATTCTTTCTCTTTTTTCTCTCCTTTTCTTCCCCTCTTTCCCTCCACCCCTTCTTTTTCCCTCCCTTTCTCATCCTTTTTTCTATAAGCCAATTGATTGTAGTAAAAATTAGAGTTTCACTCATTCTCCCTTTAAGACTTTTACATTGCATGTTTGAGCTAGTTTTTATATACTGGTAATATAGAGTCACTTGGAATGATTAAGGTGATTCAAAGAGAGTTACAACCAAGGCACTGAATGAGGACATTGAATATCAAATAGATTTCTTTATGTCAAATAGTTTTTAGCACAGAGTTAGCATTTAATGAACACTGGTTGATTGATGATGGGATGGCAAAGTGACTTTCTCAAGGCTGCATGGTGAGAACTAAGGGAAAAGTTACCTTCGTGTCTAGTCTGTAACACACTGACTTAGTGGCAGTTATTTTGTTTGTTTGTTTGTTTGTTTGTTTTTCCAAAGAGTTCTAATGCCTGTGCCATAGCAAGGTTGGAAAAGAGTCTATCCTAGCTCTTGACAAAAAAAAAAAAAAAAAAAGAAAAGAAAAAAAAAGCCATTTAGGGATCAGGGTATGCAAATTTGAAACAGGAAGGTGAGCACATATCAGATAAAAGTATAGGATTTGCTTTTCTCTCTGCCTCAAGGGTATCTTGCAAGGAAGGGAACCAGATATGCCTTCTAATTCAGAAAACAATCTGCTTTTCAGAAATGATAATATTATACTCATGCAAGAGATCTTTAAAACTAGCTGTAACTTAATATTCAAGTAAAACACAAAGGAAAATTATTTACTGGGAGAGGGCAAATATGTACAATGTGTTTATCATGTATACATGCATCTATTACTTGAGAAACACAATTAGGAAAGAGCTACCTGGGAAGGAGGATATGTGAAAAGAATGTGCTGGATCAAGGTGGAAGCTGTGCTATTTTAAAGAAGGAGCACTGGGATCATAAGTTGCAACTTTTCATGCTGCAAGAGTGGATAATATTAACTGCTACACATTCTCATAAAGAAAGCGTGGGGATTGTTTGGCAGTTCCCCTATAGAGTGCTTTCTCAAATGCAGTGTGTATGAACAGATACTACACATTGATGTTTCTCTTCCTCTCTTTCTCTATCCATTTCCCACTTTCTAAAAATAAATATGAAATATTTTTAAAAATAAAATATGCTTAATTGCACATAAAGATAAAGGGTTTTTAAAGATACTTTGTTTATTTAGCATTGATTTTCCAAAATAGCTTAATAAGCATGTCAGGAACTTTGGATTTGAAGACTTAATTTTGTGTCTTGTGAAGAGTTCTGGATTGTGACTGCATATGCATGCAGAGTGGCCTGAAAGACAAGTAAGACATCTGAGATCATTTTAGACTAAATGTCTCCATGGTGTAGAAGTAAAAGGAGAAATTTCGGGCGCATTCACTCAGAGTTGTCTTTCCTTTCTCTCCCTTCTCTGGACTTCACCGCTCTCTCACACACCCACCATGCTGACTTTTGCTCTAAATGATCTACCATGCACTATAGCTATTTAAGGAGGCTTTGTTGTTGCCACCATTGGAAACCCTTAGCGTTATCCTCCATTGAGCCTAGTGATTGGGATATGGAGGATGCTCAATAAATGTTAGCTTATTGAACATGTTTTTAACATCTATTAAGTACCTACTGTGTTCCAGGCATTGTGCTCAAGATAAATACATGATGTAGCCTTAGTATATATACTCCTGAGGATCACCCACTAGAAGGTGGGTATTGTAACAAAATATGGCTACATTTAACTTTGCCTTGGGATAGTCAAATATTCATTTCAAATGCTAAATGAAGCGCCAGTTAAGCTGAGCCTTCAGCCGAGTAGAATTTGAGTGGGACAGGAGTGAAAGGTGGCCTACCAAGAGGCAAGAGCTGAAGTAAAATTAGAAAGACAAAAAGAGTGACTTGTTCATGCAACAGGTGGCCCAGTGTGCCAGGTGTGCCAAGTGCGATTGCGCCATGTGGGAGGCCACTAGCTGACGAGGCTGAAAGGAGTGGCAGGGGCCAAGGTAATGGAAGACCCTATAATATGATGAAACTTGGGTTCCTTTATTCATTCATTGCACAGTTATTGTTTGAGTGTATGTGATGTATCTCAGAACAGTAAGAGGCAAATTAGCACAGTGTTATGCCTCAGGTAAGAGATGATAGTGGTCTGGACTGGGCTGGTGGAATTGGACATGAAAATAAGAGTTTCAGATGGTATTTTGGAAATAGAATGAACAAAAATGTGGAGCAGTGTATATTCCTGGCCTGTAAAATCAGGATCTTAGCCATAAATTGTGTGTGTGTGTGTGTGTGAAACAAGGTTAAACAAGGACATACCAGCCTTTGTTTTAATGTTGTGTGGTTGGCATAGTTGATGGCATTCTACTAACATGACTTTAGCTTTTTGTTTTAGGGATAAGAAAAGTAGTCATGACTTTGTCATGAGAGAGGAATGATTTCATGCCAGCCGCCAGCTAACCTTTGCCCTCCTGGTTACCCACTACCCCAGACAGAACCATCCCGGTGATCTGATGTTTTTGGTGGAAGAGTAGAGTGGGAACCCTCTGACATGACGGTACTTGAACCATTTTAGGTCAATGTGGTAAGGCAGCAAGGCTTCCCTGAATATGCCGGCAGGTGGGAAAAACAGGATTAAAAAGAAAAACAAAAACAAAAACAGTTCTTATAAATGACATAATTCTGGACTTGCCCAAATGCCAAAAGCAAATGATTTTGATTGCACCTCGGCATCAATGAAGAATTTTATTGTATCAAACAATCCCAAAGCATTTCTTGGCCGGAGGAGGTTTTTTAGTACTGCCCTGAGCCTGGTGAGAATGAACTATCTGATTGACCAGACTGTCAAGGTCAGACTGGTGCTCTCAACAAAAATGGGGATCTAGGCTGTTACTGTTACAAATCTTGACTCTCAACACTTGTTTGGTTGGTGATATTCAACAAACACATAACCATTAGCAGAGTGCTGTGGTGTGTGAAGCATTGTGGGAGGTGTCCATTCAAGAAAGGCCCTGGCTGGTGTGGCTCAGTTGATTGAACACCAGCCTGCTAACCTAAGAGTCACTGGCTCGATTCCCAGCCAGGGCACACACCCAGGTTGCAAGCCAGGTCTCCAGCTGGAGGCAGGTGAAAGGCTTACCTTTTTGGGCCTCACTAATAAAATGAGAATTATTGTACCTACCTCCTGAGGTGGCTGAGAGAATAAAGTATGGTCGATGCTTGGTGTAGTTCCTGGGGCATATTAGCTGTCATTATTTATTGTTTTAGTTTAACCATTATTTAATATAGTCTTAATATTGTTTTCTTACCTTTCGCCTTGAACACCTTTGGATAGGGACTATCCTCTAAGGCCATCCCATTCCATTTGTGAATTATCTCAAATGTTAGAACTTCTTGGTTGGTGGATGAATAAATTATTCAGAGGTGAGGAAGGGAAGGGAGAGCCTTTCTTGTAGGAAGTCCCTCATGAGCAAAGGTGAAGTTACGTGTGGGGAATGTTCCAGCAGCAGCCCGTGGCTCTGCGCTGGCTGGCATCTGGGCTTTGGGCGCACAGTGCCCGCAGGAGAGAAGGGCAGATGCAGTGGGCCAGGAGCACCATAGCCCCTGTGTCTCTGGCCGCTTACCCTTCCTGAGCTTTCCATTCTCTGGGGCCCATCCGTTTGCTCTGCAAGCATGCTGTGGAACATCTCCGCAACTAGACCACACTTTATTTCTTTGAGTTGTGTATCTGCTTCAATTTGAACTGGCTGAGAGGAAGGGAAACACATAAAACACAAGACAGAAATCTGCCACTGGAATGTCTGTGAGGAAGAAGATACACAGATGACCTCTTCCAGGGGCCTTTCTGTGACTGACGCTCCTCTTCCTGAAGCTGGGTGCCAGGGGGCTGGTGTGGAGGAGTGGGGAGCCCAGGGTGGGAATTGGGCTCTGGGATTTCATCCTAGCAGGTGATGAATCACTGATATTCAGGACAAAGTCAGTGACTTTCTATGGGACTCAGTTTTCCATTTTTAAAACAAGGTGATTGCATCAGATCAGGCTAGCTCGAATGGTCATTTGCGGAGCTAACAGGTTGTGGTTTTGCTTTTCTCAACCGGTGACAGATTTGATTGATCTGTGTCATCAACATGTGTGTACGTGGCTGATTATCTAGAAAAACATCTGTATTGAAATAGCTGAGAGTTGAATTTAGTGCTCGCAGCCTGAGCTGTCCCTCTGTCCCTCTCGGGGCTTGGCCTTCTTGTAAACACATCGCCTTTCTTCTGAGCCAGACTCACTTGTGATATTGCAATTTCCTCATCTGAAGAGGACTATGCGTGTAAAATAATTTCTTAAGGTTTTATTCACTGTTTGTTCAGCGCAGTGTTATATTTAGCCACATTTTAAGCTCTCCAATTTCCTTTGAAATGCGCATGGGAGGGAAATGAGGAAAGCAATTGGAAAACAATAGAAAAGGCATTTAGAACAAAGAGAGAAAGGCTTGGTGAAGCCTCCACATGTTTGGGAAATACTTTAGACTTTCTACAAAGCCTTAAACACACCACCTGTTTCTCTTACTTGAGGTTTACATGGAATATATACACTGCTTTTAAGTTGACCCTGCTTCACATCTTTTGGGGGGAAGAAAAGGATTTTATTTATTTTTGTGTTTTCCTTCCTGCTTCAAAATTGCCCTGCTAAGCCAACGAAGCCAGCTCGGTGTTGTGGGCAGTCAAAGCTCACATCTACGTGAATGCCACTGCCCCTTAATTATGCAAAACAGATATTAAAAATTCACTTCCTGCCTCTAACTGAGATCAAGGCTCTAAGGCTCGATCCTGAAATGTAAACCATTGAGAGTCCTTTTATGCTCCTAATTATTTCTTTCCGAAGTGTTGTTTTTTCTCTTTTTCCGCTTCCTTGCCCGCAATAGTGGTGCAGCACATTGGAACCTAGCTTACGACCCTTGTTGCTAGAGGACATGAATCCTCCACGTTTGGAGTCAACGTGCAGAGAAATGTGATATGGCTTTGGCTTCCGTTCCCCTTTCACAGGTGTCTTATTACATTTTGACAGGTGTGTGACACAAGATGCTATCAGAATCAGAACTTAACCTTGGAATGCCACCTTCAATTAAGGCATTTCTGCATAGGAAACAATGAAATGGATCTGAATGGTTGATGCCTCAAAGTTGTATTTAATTTCATTTCTGTACCAGATGTACTGCCTGTGTGGGCATTTTTTCCCTCGTGCTATGGAAATAGGTGTTGGTGGTGAGCTGTCACTAGAACTGTGCGTTGGAGGAGCTGGTCTGTTTGAGGAAGTCAGGTGAAGTGGGGCTAGCATCAGTCTGTGGAAGGCAGACCTGCTGTTGTTTTGATGCCTTCACGCCTACTGGGGTTTTAATTTACCATAAGTGTCGAGACTGTTAATAATAATTAAAGTCATTAGAACCCATTCTCCAAATATATGAAATGTACCAAAATATATGATTGAGAACTTGAGGTGAGAGAAAGGCCTTTAGTCAGCACATTCCCTTAGAAACTGTGCCGGGGGGGGGGGGGGAATCAGATACTTGTGGACACTGTATTCTGCCTGCACCCCACCCCCATCAGTGTTTTGTTTGTTTTGGTTTTCTGCCTTTTTTTTTTTTTTTTTTCCTTTTTGGCTAAGAGTGCATATCTTCAGCTCTGCCTGGCAGGAAAGGTATCATTCTCACACCTTATATTTATACAGTTTATATAAATAAGAGGATCCCATTTGTCCTCCTGGTAGATGGAACTAGACAGATTTAAAAAGAAGAAGCAACAAACTTGAAACAATGATGCATTTAGTAGGCAGAATAGGGAATATCCCCTATCCCCAAAGATGCCCATGCCCTAATTCCTGGAAACTGTGAATAAATTTCCTTATAAAAATGGGGAAGTAAGGTGGAATTGAGGTTGCTAAAACGTTGACCTTTAAGTAGGGAGGTTATCCCAGTAGACCTGGCATGTTAGGTCCAGCAGGGTGAGAGGAGAAATTACAGAATAAGCA